>JAJIBD010009312.1:0-64662 GCA_021461705.1 Cryptotis parvus
TACACTGATAGCCCAGCAGGTAGGACGTTTGCCTTTCACGGGGCCAACCGGGTTCGATCCCGGCTTCCCATATGGTCCCCGAGCATCGCCAAAAATAAATCCTGAGTGCAGAGCCAGGAGTAAGTCCTGAGCATTGCTGGGAGTGGCCCCAAAAAGAAAAAAAAAATCCAAAGGGAGCTAAACGAGTGTCAATAGAAAATGAAGGTCAGAGAGGAAGTGGATAAGAAATCTGGAATTCAGAAGACTATGGGTGTTGCTAGCAAAGTCTCTGGCTCCAATTAAAAGTTTCTGGCATCTATGAAAATATTTGGTGGATTGCATGATGCTTTTGTTAATAATATTGTTGCAATGACTCCCAAACCCCGTTATTTCCTTTCTGTATGGACTTACTATTTTAAGACTGAATCACCACTGAATTAACTTGTTGTTTTGGCTCAGGGAACAGAGACTTGGTATTATTTTAATATTTTTTCAAGAGAACAAGATCTCTCCTTGTCATATGCTTGGTATTTCATAATTCTGGATTGCCAGTCTTACATTTCCTTCATTTGGAATAGCCCCATTATTACCCACACTGTGCAAGAGGCAAGAAGGAACTCAAGAACTTGACTGGAGATCCTTTGCTCTAAAATCAGCAGTTGCAGTCAGGACATGAGGGTAGAAAGATAAGAACTTCTTCTTAATCGATTTGTGAGTTTCTGAGAAAGAGGATGGGGGAAGAAGAAGAAAGGATGGCAAAGGGGAAAAGGCAAAGCAAAAGAGGAACCTTCAGGAGCAAGTTTTTATTTGCTCTGAAATAGAAAGTAAAATCAAATATGTCTAAAGAAAAAGCAATTTTCTTCTCCACTGATCCCATTTAAAGTCTTATCTTATTCTTAAAGATATCTTGCAGGAAGCTATCATGAGTACTATTTCCCAGCTATTCCTGTATTTTGTAATCCTGGCAGGGTCTTTGTTATGTCTGTAACATTACAGCAGATAGTAAACGGATGACCCCCCAGCTGTGCATCGTGGGTGGCGCATAGAGGAAGGGGAGTGTTGGGAGGTGCTTCTCTCTAGATGAGACTGAACAGTCTGCTAGGCTGTACCTCAGTCCTAAGTAGCCCTGGGTTGGATCCCTAGCACTCAAATAACCACCATCAAAACCAGCTTGATTAGAGAAAAGAATTATTTAAGTGTTTCCAAATCGATCAGTATTTCTGTGGGTGAAGAGACAGGACCACAATAGCTCCCTTACATTCAGGCATGGGGTTCAAAGGTTGGGACTTGCTCTGTTTGAGCCTTGGATCTGTTTTTAATTTCTCCCAGCCCTCGAGATTCCAGCTTTGTGTGAGGGCCAGCTTCCAGGAAGGAATGCACAACATACTGCTGAATTTCGCCCAGCATGACTGTGCATTTGTTGGAGATTGAGGGAGCTCGAAACTGCTGTCTGGCTTTGTCATTAATTCTCTTGCTGCGGGCTGGCTTCTAGTGTCTCCTGTTCTCCTTTCCTTGCTTTCTCTGACTCTGTCCTCTAGAAGGGCACTGTGTGGTTTCCACTTATGAGTGAGGACAATAGGCATACGGGTAGAGCTGATCTTGGAATTTGTTCTCAAGGTTTACCTTCAGATCATACATTCACTTTTCCGATGTACTGCAGTCTTCTCTGAGAAGCTAGAATCATAGCATAAGCTCTGAGCCTCAGTATTTCAGTGCTCCCTGTGGATGGACGTAACTGGACCTTATTTATCACTGAGTATCTTTGAGTTGAGGATGGCCAGATCAGGGTCTGTCCTCGTTCTCCTCTTCTGTCCCTGCCTGTTTTCTAGTTTTTTGTTAGGTTCACACATTCCCTCTCTGTATGCATAATGTCTTTGTAGCAAATCTTTTCCCTACTTCTAGAATATTTTCATGACTGTGCCTGCCTCCCTCAGTTGCACACACTGTTAAATTGTTCTGCTATTGCTTCTCTTTCCTCTTTCCACATCAAATCATAGGGTACAATTGACTGTTTCTGCCCATATGATGCTCATGTTTTGCATGTGCCGCTTTGTAGCAAATGCCTCTTTAAAGCCCCCTATGGGTGTCACTAGAGATTGGGTCTGTCACTGATGTCCCCATTCGTTTGTAATGAACAAACGCCACCACCACCAACAAAAATGACAAAACCCTCTTCTGTATTGCAGGAGCAATAACATATAGTTATTAGAAATCCCTGTGATGTAAGTACTTAAAAGTCTGGTTTCCTGTGGTCTAAAAGCATAACTCAAAGAATTGAAGCTCATGATTTGTGTGCTGGAGTCCTAGGTTTTGATTTTTCTTTTGAGGGGGTCTGTTTGGACTGAATCTGCCTAGGCTTAAGGCTTGCTCCATTTTTGTGCTCAGGAGTCACTTAACTATGTGAGTTGCTTGGGATTGAAATGGGGTGTCAGATGTGAGGCAGGGCCTCAGCCTCTATACTCTTCCCTGGCTCCAATAATAATAGTTCTTTTATTTATTTATTTATTTATTTATTTATATATTTATATATATATATATATATTTTTTTTGCTTTTTTTGGGTCACACCCGGAGATGCTCAGGGGTTCCTCCTGGCTCTGCACTCAGGAATTACTCCTGGCGGTGCTCGGGGGACCATATGGGATGCAGGGGATTGAACCCGGGCCTGGCACAGGCCAGTCACATGCAAGGCAAACGCCCTACCCGCTGGGCTATTACTCTGGCCCCTCTTTTTTATTTTGGATTACAAAAAAGAACTAATACAGTAATACATACAGTAGTATACATCTACTCCTGTAATCAGAGGCCCACCATATGTAGCTCCCAAACTCCAAAGTAAACTAAGCCAAAGCAAATACGTTTGGCTTTCTGGAATCCCAATAGGAAAGCCTTCCATTTGAAATAAAAGAGTCAAAGTTCAGTCTGCTGTACTCAGGAAGAACAACCAGCATAAAGTTACTAAATTTTAAATTCTCTACTGCTCTCTACAATTTGGTTTTGTACAAAGTACTTAACCTCTCATTTTATTTCATAGCAACATTCACAACATATGCTAACAACAGTATCATGTTATCTCAAAAGAGATTCTAGGTCTTACTTAGCTCTTGATTCTGACAAGAGCTTTATTTCTAAAGGAACTTATGTTTGCAAAACTTCATTTTTTTGTTACTTCTACCACTAAAGTAAACCCAGTGAATGTTTGGGTTTACGGGTCCTCTGTTTTTGGCCTAGAGCCAAAAACCTGTCTAATTTAAAAAGTAGTCAGAGCAATAAAGCAGTAAATGAAGAAATGAATGAACACTGAGCAAGAGGGCAGAGAGAAGAGCAAGAGAAGATATTAATGATCCAAAAGTGGAAGCTAAAACATGGATAAAGTTCCAGTTTTCTGGAAGTGAAAATGGGAAGGTCTTTGGGTTGGGGAAAGGTGGAGATTGAAGTCTGGGAAATAAATTGAATGACTATCCACAGATTAGAGGCGAACAGATTTCTTTTGTGGAATTCAGGTGGGAAAAGGTGGGTTGTGAGGATAGACTGTTGGTTTTCCAAAGAAGGGTCTTAGGGTCTTGTGTAACAGCATGTTTCCTTTAAACAGTGCACATTTCACTTGAGAAGAGTATGCGGTTTTTTTTTTAAGATTATATGCGGGTACCTGGAGAGTAGGTCACTGGTCTATATATATATATATATATATATATATATATATATATATATAGAGAGAGAGAGAGAGAGAGAGAGAGAGAGAGAATGTGTGGAGACTGCAGAGAAGCACAGCATCATGGGAGATTGAGACAGAATTGGCTTTGGTAATCAGAATTGCTCAAACTTGACCCCTCAGCAACACTCAGCAGCCTCAGCCCAGGAGAGAGACAGGAAGGTTGCTGAGATCTTTCTAAGGTCACTTGGCTCAGAATGTCCATAATATCCTGATTTACTTGGCTTATCATAACTAATTATAACTACTAATGTCTGCTTTCCTGAATGGGTCATTTACTCGGTAAAAGTGGCGATTTGTCTGTCTTGTGAACATCCTGTTCATTTATGTTCGAGGTTTTGTGCGGGAATGTGGTGCAATAAGGGAACAGAAAACTCTGTAATCACTGCATCGGGATATGAAATGTGAGCTGCCGAGAAAGAAGGGGAACTGTTCTGTAGTGTTTAAAGCCAATGGGATGGGCACTTTTAATCTCTGTCCACTGGGGTTCAGTTTCAGAGAATGAGACCAATACAAAAGGCTGGCCAAGCTTTAGGATCACCTGGGCGCTCTGAAGTGAGCACAAAGGATCTCCACTTATTCAATATAGCGTCACTCCTCCACCTGGATTCCAACATGTGAGTTATTGCTTAAGTTGACAGAGACATTAAGAACAGTTGATAAGCACATCAACATTCAATGTTCATGGAGGCAAATGATAGTGCAGTAGTTGGGGTTTACCTGACATATAGCTGACCGGATTGGATCCTTGGTGTTTCATATTGTTCTCCAAGTCCTCCAGGAGTGGTCCCAGAGCACAGAGCCAGAAATATCCCTTGAGCACCACCAGGTGTGGCTCCCAAGGAACATCTAACTTAAGGAGCAGAGACAGATATTTCATGCAGTCAATCAGAAGGCACACTTAAGAAATAAAGTCATGACAGTTTCCTGTTTGTTCTTCTTTTTGGACCGCAACTGACGATGCTCAGGGTTTACTCCTGGTTCTGCACTCAGGAATTAGTCCTGGTGATGCTTGGGGATTGAACCTAGGTTAGGGTGACTGCATGTAAGGTAAACACTGTATACCTTCCCATTGTAGACTAATGCTCCGGCCCCACTTTTCCTGTCTATATTGGCCTATATTACCCTTTCCCTCTAGAAGATCTTAAGTGGTTTCATTCTATTTTTATCTTGGGGGGCATTTTCCCTACCTGGTTTGTATTCTAGAACTTATGTTGTTTTTCCCAGGGGACTATCTTTACCTTTGTTTTTGTTAGGAAACCCATCTATGCTGTAGAAAGTTGGTAGTGGGGAGAAGGACTAATAGTTGAAGAGGTAATAAATGGTAGAGTTAGAAATACATGAATGTGGGCCGGAGCGATAGTTCAGCTGGTAGCGGCCCAGGTTCGATCCCTCGGTATCCCATATGGTTGGTCCCCCGAGCACCGCCAGGAGTAATTCCTGAGTGCAGAGCCAGGAGAAACCCCTGAGCATTGCCGGGTGTGACTCAAAAAGCAAAAAAAAAAAAAAAGATGAATGTGACCACAGAGTAGAATACCTCATTTTACAGTTTCAGAGATGATACTGTTTGGTGGAACCCCAAACCCAAGATATAGCTGTTCAAAGTGGGTGAGTGTGTTACTAGGTTGAGGAGTAGAGCACCAGGTCGCTTTAAATCCTCTGTCCCTGAAACGGTAGCCAATCAGAACGTAGAAGGGGCTGGCTGGGGGTGGGATTTTGACTGTAGGTACAAGTCCCCTAGCACAAGCTGAGGGAGAGGGACAGAAGAAGGGAGAGGGAAGGGCTGGGGGGGGGGCAAGCTCTTCTCCATCTTTTGTCAGCCCCTGAGAACGGGCTCTTTCCTCCATTCTCTAAGAACAAGGACTCCCTGGGTCCCACCGCTCTCTCCACAGGATCTCCAGGTCAGGTAGGGCTGCATGTAACAGCTCCGGGCTTGTTACAGGCGGGCAGCATAGGGCCAAACAGGGCCTGAATATAGGCTGGCTTCAGAGCCCAGGTAACTCAAGTGTATGGCTGGGCTTGGACGACCAGAAAGGGATAAAGTGCGGAAACCAGGACCCTCATCCAAGCGCACAGGGCTGTGGCGGGAGAGTAAGAAACGTGGGACTAGGTAACAGGAACTGTTGGGATATGGCTGGGAAGGCCCAGCAACGGCACTAAGCAGGAATCTGGTCCACACGGGTGGCTATAGCCATCTCCAGGAAAGCATATACGATAGAGCAGTGCAGGGACAGATCAGAAACATTGTTCACAGGAGTTGAGAAGAACAGGACAGGGAAGTCGTACACTGGACTAGGAAACACTAGGGACAGGACCAGGAAATCGCTTTACTGGTAATAGAGAGGCCCTAGACATCTGCAGAGGGACCTGGAACCATCTCTATAATAAACTAACTTTTCTTCCGAGTTTTGTATGCAAATCTTTCATACAGTTCTCAAGAACCCACAAACACAGGAAAATCCACGTTAGCAGTGTAATAAAGTGAGGGAGTCACTGTGGAGGAAGAGGCCGTGGATATTTTATGTCTTGCTATGCAGATAACATCAGCACTGAGTTTTGTTATAGGTTAAAAACATAGTTTTGAGTAAAATAAGAACATACATCTGCTTATAACTAAGTACTTACACTTTGATTAACCTGCTCATGAATGCATTTATTTTTCTATTTCTTCTTATTGAGAACTTGAAGAGTGAAACGAGTTAATACAGATGAGTCTATGGAACACACAGCGGCTGTAGAGGAGACAGTCATCAAACAGAAATCACGATTATAAACTAAGGGAAACTTAGCTTGGGGAATAGGTGATGATGAGGACTAACAACAGCTATTTCGGATTTCCTGTCACTAAAGATATATAGTGCAAATATTTTTGATATTGAGATTTTATTGCATTTGTTTTCCTATTTGTTTGGAACTTAAACAGGGCCACGGATGAGCAAACTTGCCTTTTACTGGATGCGAAGTGTTGCAAAATTCACAGGTTCTGTTTAGGAACTACTAGTGATACATGTTTGGTATCATGGAGTGTGTGGTTATTCCATAATGGGGGTTAAGCTTTAGTGAACCCAGCTAATGAATGAACTGAAAGGCAAAAGTTAGGTAGGAACCTTTTCATAAAGTTTGGTTTGCATATTCCAGGAAAACTGTGGTCCTTAAAACGTCCTGAAATTATAATGACTTTTAAGTAGAAATGTGTATGATATATATCCTAGAAAATTCCATCCATTTTATTCTTTGAGTTTGTGGGGGAAAAAATGATCATTTCACCAATCGGGAGAAAACAATCTCTATTCTATTCTTATAGTTGAAAAATTAAAACATAATTCATGAAGAGACTCTGCAGTATATCTAAAATGTCAAAATCTGGACCAACAAAGCAATTTGATTTTTTAGTTATATATGGTACACATCTGAGGCCTACGATATGATTTGTATTTGAGTATCAAAAGATGTCATAAATACATGGCTACTTCAGTAAATCTAGAAAAAATATTTTGTCACATAAGAAAAAAACAATTTTGTGCTTCATCTCCACTATATTTTAAAGAGCTATATTTCTCAGTTCTGTGATGAGTCTTGGTGAAGAATTTTTAATAGTGTAAATAACTGAAAATATAATATAATAAAGCTCTTTAGTCACCATTTTTCAGACTGTACATTTATTGTTTGCTCAATTATTTAAATCTACTTGTGTTACTCTTGCTATGATGCTATTACAATAAGGTTGTTATTTTATTTTGTTTTGGGCCACACCTGGTGACTTACCCTAACTCTGTGTTCGGGGATCACTTCTACTAGGGCTCAAGGGACCATTTAGGGGGCCAGGGACCAACTTGCATCAGCTGCATGTAAGCCTTACACACTGTACTGTCATTCCAGTCTTTAAAATAAATATATTCATATTAATTTTTAACTCTTTCTTTCTTTCTTTCTTTCTTTCTTTCTTTCTTTCTTTCTTTCTTTCTTTTCTTTCTTTCTTTCTTTCTTTCTTTCTTTCTTTCTTTCTTTCTTTCTTTCTTTCTTTTTCTTTCTTCCTTTCTTTCTCTCCCTCCCTTCCTCCCTCTCTTCCTTCCTTCCTTCCTTTCTACCTTCCTACCTACCTACCTTCCTACCTTCCTTCCTTCCTTCCTTCCTTCCTTCCTTCCTTCCTTCCTTCCTTCCTTCCTTCCTTCCTTCCTTCCTTCCTTCCTTCCTTCCTTCTTCCTTCCTTCCTTCCTTCCTTCCTTCTTCCTTCCTACCTTCCTTCCTCTTCCTTCCTTCCTTCCTTCCTTCCTTCCTTCCTCTTTCCTCCTTCTTCCTTCCTCTCCCCTCCTCCTCCCCCCCCCTCCCCCCTCCCTCCCTTCCTTTTCCTTTCTTCCTTCCTTCCTTCCTTCCTTCCTTCCTTCCTTCCTTCCTTCCTTCCTTCCTTCCTTCCTTCCTTCCTTCCTTCCTTCCTTCCTTCCTACCTTCCTTCCTTCTTTTCCTTCCTTCCTTCCTTCCTTCCTTCCTTCTTTCCTTCCTCCTTCCTTCCTTCCTTTCCTTCCTTCCTACCTTTCTTCCTTCCTTCCTTCCTTCCTTCCTTCCTCCTCTCCTTCCTTCCTACTTCCTCCTTCCCCCCCCCTTCCTCCTCCTTTCCTTCCTTCCTTCCTCCCTTCTTTCTTTCCTTCCTTCCTTCCTCCTCCCTCCTTCTTCCTTCCTTCCTTCTTCCTTCCTTCCTTCCTTCTTCCTTCCTTCCTTCCTTCCTTCCTTCCTTCCTTCCTTCCTTCCTTCCTTCCTTCCTTCCTTCCTTCCTTCCTTCCTTCCTTCCTCTTTTCTTTATCTGTCTTTTTTTTTCTCATTTTTTCATTACTTTTTTTTGGCCATACCTGATGATGCTCAAAGCTTACTCCTGATTCTGCATTCAGAGAACACTCCTGAAAGGCTCAGGGGACCTTCTGGAATGCTGGCGATTGAACCTGGGTTGGCTGCATGCAAGGCAAACACCCTACATACTATTTTTTCTAATTCCAGAAATCACTATTCTTATGGTAGAAAAACAAACTGAGCAAAACAGATGGAGACATATAATTTTATTTGCTTTTTCCTATAGTGAGGGAATATAAACCATGCATATAGTTTAGTTTTGTTGTTGTGTTTTGGAAACACCTGGCAATGCTCAGGAATAATTCCTGATGGTGCTCTGAGGACTTTCTCAGATGCTAGGGATTGAATATGGGTTTTGCAAGGCAAGCACCTTACTCACTGTACTATCTTTCCAGCCCCTGAACATAAATTTTTTAAATGAGTGTTCCAAATTAAAAACCATCAAGATATATGGAAATATATAGAGTAAAGTAGAGATGCTTGTTAATGATAGAAAGCAAACTATATTAACTAAAGGCTTATAGAATTATTTAGATAGGAGCATAATTTTATATGACATAATTATTCAAGGGTATTCATGGATACTTAGCATTATTAGTGAGACACTCTGGAACATTTTCATATAGAAAACTTATTTAATTCTTAATAAGATCTCATAAACTTGTGCCTATTAATTAGATTATATGTATAAGAAAACTGATGTGAAAAAGATGAACTCACTCACGACATAAAGACAAAGTAGTAAAGTCAGAATTCAAACCCTGATTTTTAATTCCCAATCCTTTGCTTTTACTTTCCATTGCTATATCCAGAACTCCAATAGTTTATTACAACAACCTATCCTTTCCTTTATCGAAAAAATAAGTGTTCCATTATAAAGCAACTTTAATATAACTGTGTGAAGTGATTTCTGAAGGAATATTCTGCAAATGAGATGAAGAGGGCTGGGAAGATAGCAACAGTGCTGGCATGCACGGTTTGAATGCAGCAGGCCAAGTTCAATCCATGTCACTCTATGATCCCCTGAGTCCCTTGAGGAGTAATCTCTGACCATAGAGTTGGAAGCATTCCCTTTAGCACAGCTGTGTGTAGCCCCAAGCACAGTAGGAAGAATGATAACAACAAATAAGATTTCTTTTGTTTATTCTCATCTGCAGCCTTTCAAGTCTCAACTTTAGTTATTGTAGAATGACTGGATGAAATATATTCTTCCACAAAAAACACTTTCTCAAAACTATAGCGGTCATAAAGAGCTCTCAATTTCAAAAGTGCTGCTATTGACATTTGATAATCCCACATTTACCAGACAGTATTGCAGAGTTTTTATTTTCTGTAAGCATTGTGTTCACCTGTTATGAGGCTAGCTAAAACTGTTCTCACCATTTGATATTGGGCCATTTTTGCTGATACAGTGTGTTATAAATATTGAAAGACAGGAGCCGTGTGTATTATAGGACAATACAACCAAATATGGCTGACAGTCTCATTTCCTATTTGTTTAACTCATCTCTTTCCCCCACCCCTGTTTAACTCATGTCAAAAAATGAGCTTAATTTTTGATGTTATGAAAGCTATTATACACTGTATCTAGTTATTACTCATTATTTAGACTATGATTTATAAAAAATATACTAACAAGGACTACATCATTCTTTAACTTGATCCTGTTTGTGGAAAAAGGAGGGATGGCGTCCTATAAAATAATAATTGCTTAAAGGTCTGAAAATCCACTCTTTTCATTGTGAAATCACTGCTCTGCTCGAACTGATTGTAACAGAGATGAACAACCTGTGGTTATGACAGAAAATAACATGATAAAGGAATTCTAGGCTGTGAGTTTTGCTTGAGTGACATTGATATATTTGGAAGCATCTGCCTTCCCCTTCTACCTAGATGCTTGTTTTTGCTTCCAATGTGGGCTTATTTTGGCTTCCAATGTGGATTCTTTCTCTCTCCTGTATACAAAAGCCCAACCTGCATTTGGTCTCCAATACTTCATCTTATACGTTTATCATGACAATTACATTTCTTGCAGAATGATGCCCCCAAATAGCAGTTAACTTCTTGAGTTTCATTAGTTTCATTATCAATAAAATGCAATATCCTTGAACAAGAAGAAAATATCTAATCATGTTTTCCCAAAGTACCATACTCAGATGTAATAAACTGGTATTCTGTTTGTTTCTGTTACATTCATCACACAGCTACTAAGTATCTGTGATCTTATGGCTGGCAGAACTCATAAACAGGTTATTTTAAAAATTATTTTCTATTTTTGATACATCGTTAAAACAACAGGAATGTGGTTTCTCCCCATATCCATATACCAGGAGTGATTCTAAGTCATCTATCATCCATCCATCTATGGTCTGTCTGTCTGTCTGTCTGTCTGTCTGTCTGTCTGTCTGTCTGTCTGTCTGTCTGTCTGTCTGTCTATCTATCTATCTATCTGTCTGTCTATCTGTCTGTCTGTCTGTCTGTCTGTCTGTCTATCTGTCTGTCTGTCTGTCTGTCTGTCTGTCTGTCTGTCTATCTATCTATCTATCTGTCTGTCTGTCTGTCTGTCTGTCTATCTATCTATCTGTCTGTCTGTCTCTCTGTCTATCTGTTTTGGCTTTTAAAATAAATACACAGTGGTGCTCCAGGGTTCACACCTTGTTCTTTGCTCACAGATCACTCTTGGCATGTTTGGGGGAACCACATGGGTTTCGAGGGATGCAAACTGTGTTACTCCATGTAAGGCAAGTGTACTGCCCACTGTACTATCTATCTGGTCCTCAAGCTCTCCTATGTTTTGCTCTATACTCTATCCAATCGAATCACTCCTTCCAGTAATAAAGATATCTTTACTGTGTCAAAATTTCAGTGTTACCCCTGGGTAATGGTATTGACAAATTTCAAGCACTATGATATGAAGCAGACAATCTAGTTGCAGAAATAGCCTGCAATTAATGAAAGAATAAATTACAATAGGACTGTGATTGCTCTCTTTTTCATACAAACACCCTTCTTCAGCTTACTGAGATGCATTAAATTTTACTACACCTTTTGGGGAAACAGTCACATGGCAGAGCTCCAAAGAGTTCTGAGATTATCTGTCAGCTATAACAGTTTTTGAACATGTTCATCCTGCACCAAAAACCTCCTTGATGGGTCTGCTTCTTCTACTGTTTTCCTAAAAAATGGAAGATAAATGTATCTGGAACTGCTTTGTAAAAGTATAATGCAGATGAAACTCATCGATATTAATTTTATTTTCAACTAGAGCGTTCCTATGCAGCCCTATTCTTCTAAGAGCTCTCTCTTTTTAAGACTGACATTTTCATCTTCCTCTTATAATGAGGAAAATTCAGTTCACCTTCAGTTCTCGCATATGGTTATCTTTGTCAGTCTTCAGAGAATCTGTCTTTCATTTCTAGAGAAAATATTTAAAGAAAACTTTGCTAAAGGGCCTTTGATTTGCATTAATGATGATCTTTAGTGGGAATGTGTTGCTTTTTTCTTCTTGAATTTTTACAGCACTTTTCTTTTGTTAGATCAAGGAGTTGGTCGAAACACATTTTGGCAGCCATGACAGAAGAGCTGTGCTCTACAGGCCTCCTTCCTACAGCAAAATGGAAATGCGTCTCCACCAGCACATGCTTACTCAGCATCGCTATACAGTGGTAATGGCTGAAGAACGGTTTCGTGATAGTCTTGGGCTGGACCGGTTTGACAAAGGTCAGATTATGAAGCAATTATCAAATTGGTTTGCAATCTAATATCAAATAATTTCTGGAGTGCTTTATTTCTGCCTAAAAAGTTTCACAAAAATGATTTTTTTAAAAAACCAGCATCAACCTTCCTGCATCATAGAAAGCTGGCTCTTTTTCTGTTTCTTCTCCGTTTTTTTTCTTATATGTGTTTATATATTTCTTATTTCAGAAATTATTTGGTTTATATTTTTTGTAGCAGTTGGGAGTTGCATAGTTGATGTTTACATGCTTCATAAAAAATGTTTATGTTTATGAGCCTGAATACATGATCTTCCCTGCTCCAAACTGCTCCATATTTTAAGAAAATTGCTACTTCATCTGACTGCAAGTAGAGTGTGCTGGAAATTGTTTCAAGAAACCAAGTTAAATGGGATTCACAGATTGGCTCTAAATGTGAAAGAAGAATGGATATTCGTCATATACACCATTATTAGCCGAGGGCTTTTATTTCTGTCATTTGAAGTAAAAAAGCCCAAGACAGTTTAAAGTAACTTATTTGAAAAGGAAGTTCAGCAGATGATGAAGGTCAGGAAAGGACACGAACGCAAAATTGTTTTCTGTAGCTAACCACGTGGCTAACAGCTAACTATGTGTTCAGTGTTGATGACCTCGATTGGCCCTTATTGAAGTGTCCAGAGTACCCTACGATTGAGAATTAGTAATTTGTGCTTTTCATATTCCTCAAGAGAAAACTGAGGTCTCCAGAGATGAAATGACGTACCATGTATCTCAGACTAGGTGGTGAGGGGTAGGCTTTGAGTGCCTGTGTGGCCCTCTCCATTCATTCCTCATTCTCTTCCTCCCCTTGCTGTCCAGCACCGCACCTCTTGTGTTTTGTATTAGAGCAGAAATGGTGAGGCTAACCTCTTCAGCATAAACAAGTCAGATATACAATATTGTAGGACAATATTGTATATCTATTCTCACACTTATCAAAAGGAGATGAAACACAATTTGAATTAATTGATGATCTCTACGAATTTCCTTTGGGAAAGAATAGTAAGATCTTGCCTCAGTGATTTTCATCTTTCATTTAAACTTCAGAAAACTTGCCATCACTGAAATATTTCAAAATTCGGTGATGTGAAATTGCGGTAATCTTGTATCTCAATGTTACAAATTTTAACATTATTGTAACCAGATTACCTAAAAAAATAAATAAGTTCAGGGAGCCAGATGATAGTACAGCAGGGAAGGGCATTTGTCTTGCATGCAACCAATCCAGGTTCAATATCCTGCATCCCATATGGTACCCAGCACCTCCAGGATTAATTCCTGAGTGCAGAGCCAGGAGTAACCCCTGAGCATCACCGGGTGTGACCCAAAAAAGCAATCAAATAAATTAAAAAAAAAAAGTTCAGTTGCATGAATCTTCTCTTGTTCTTTAAAATGATAATTTATGCTGACGAAGAATACTTGCAAAGATTTTTATCTATAGTCTCCCTTTATCACATTCATCTCTTACAATATAGGCAGTATAGTTGCAAGCAAACTCTAGGAAATAGATTATCTTCCAAAGTCCACTGGATGTTAAAGTTCTTAAAACTGGACAGAGTTTGTCAAAGAGATAGTACAGGGCTTAAGTGCTTTCCTTGCATGATGCTGACTCAGATTTAGTTCACAGGACATCTTATGGTCTCCGAGCACTGTGAGGGAGTGACCCCAGAACAACCACATGTATTCTGCCCATGTCCACCAACTACCCGGAGAGTGGGCTATTAGGAGAGGCCTTCAGGAATGCCATGGGTTAGTCTCTGCCTGAGATGAGAAACATGGAAATCTAGAGTTCATGGGATTTTGAGAGCAAATAGGGAAGGCAAAATCCAGAAATGTTAAAGCTGAAGACGAACTTTGCAAACCACATTGGTATCAGTGCTAGGACCAATGTAAAATTCTAGAGTCTTTACAAGTAACATTTTTTTTTATTGGTTCATGAATTTATTTTTTTTTTATTTTTTAAATTTTTTTTATTTTTACAATTACAAAGATATACAATTAAAAAGGTGTTCATATTTGGGTTTTTGGTCATACAGTGTAGCAGCACCCATCCCGCCACCAGTGCCCCATCTCCCACCACCCCAACATCCCGGTTCCCCTCCCCCTCCCCCCAGCCCTCCTCCATGGCAGGTTCTTTATTTCTTTCCCATTTCTCTATCTTTCTCTTTTCCTTCCTCTCCAGACTATGGATTACAGAACATACATTAAAGGGTTGTCATGTGTATCCTTTTTGCCTCTATTTAATGCTCAGTTCTAGGTTGGCATTAGTACCCTCACAATTGTTAGCACACTGTTCCATTTTCTGTCTTACCTAGGCTCTGACTCCCACACGTTTGTGATAATTTCCACCTTTGACAGGACCTCCTGATGTATGTTTCACTTGACCTTGGATATTGGTATCATAATATGTACCTATATATTTATGTTATGCAGATAAATGCAGTCATTCTGTAACTGTCTCTCTCCTTCTGGCTAATTTCGCTCAACATAATCTTCTCCATGTCCATCCATTTGTAGGCAAATTTTATAACTTCATTTTTCCTAACAGCTGCATAGTATTCCATTGTGTAGATGTACCAAAGCTTTTTATCCAGTCATCTATTTTCGGGCACTCGGGTTGCTTCCAGATTCTGGCTATTGTGAATAATGCTGCTATGAACATAAAAGTAGGGATGGTGTTTCCGCTATGCGTATTTTTTGGTTTCCCAGAGTAGATTCCCAGGAGTGGTATGGCTGGGTCAAATGGGAGTTCAATTTCTAGTCTTTGGAGGAATGTCCATATTGTTTTCCAGAAAGGCTGTACCAGCCGGCATTCCCACCAACAATGGATGAGTGTCCCCTTTTCCCCACACCCACGCCAGCACTTGTTGTTCTTGTTCTTTTGAATATGTGCCAGTCTCTGTGGTGTAAAGTGGTATCTCATTGTTGTTTTGATTTGCATCTCTCTGATGATTTATTTATCATTATAGCTGTCAGTATTAAGGAAAGATAGAAAACATCTAATCTCCCTAAAGGCTAAATATTTTGCCTTTCCCTGCACCTAGCAATGATCTACAGAACAGTGACCTATACCCTGGAGTCCTGCTCCTGTCTTGGTGGGGAGCATCAGCTCTGGGAACAGCCCGAGCGAGGTGCTCTGAAATGCCTGTGTTCTACTGCTATGTACAGGCACAATGTAGATTATTTGTGTATTTCAACTTCAATTCCATTTCAATTTTCTCCAGTCGCATAACAGAAGGCATATATCTTCTCTCTCCCTGGATGTCCTTCATTCTGTTTTATGAGAAAAAGGAGGATTGCTTTGTAGTTTGCAAATAGCAAGAAAGTGCAAAAACAGCCAGAAGCATTACAATCCGGCAGCCAAAGGAGCTGCTGGGCCTGTGGCACAAGATAACTAGCTGGTGTCACCAGAATTTGTCATCGTAAATGCTGATTTGACTCCTGTTCTCTACATTCCCATAGCATTTAAAGCATCCATTTCCTAACTTTTCTTTGTATTCTTCTACTCTGTATAATAAGATATTATTCTTGAATAGGCCTCAAGAAAGTGTAGCAATTCCACAATTTCATGAGTTTGAAAATTGATTTTTAGTTTTTCATTTGATTTTGTAGTTTTCACTGTGAGAGCTGTGTGTATTGAATACCTGAAATAAAGTGCATGGCCACAAAATTAGTCTACCACGTATGTTTGAATTGAGAGGTGCTGCAATTCCACCCCCAGAGATTGGACTCTTGTTGAATTAGTTCTGCCCAAATTTTCTATGTTTACTTCACTAAGTAGGAAACATTAAAAGGTAATGAAATGAATTAGCACTTTTAAATTTCATCTCTGTAGTTTGAGCTGTTTGGAAGGAATTGGGGCAGAGCTGCTACTGGCTCTCACTGTGCCCAGCCGCTCATGAGGTGCCCAGGAGGGATGGCAGGTTCTAGCCCTGGCCCACCACCCCAGCAGAGCCTCACAACAAGCCACATGACCCCCCACTCCATGAGGACCTCCATTTTCCACATCCGGACTTCCTCCTTGTCAGAACTCCACTCAGCAGACCAGCCTATCACAGCCTGGCTCACGCAGCTGCAAGTGACCGTGTGGCTCATCAATAAATGCTGGATTTTGAGATGACTACAAGAGTATGCTACCTGCACGGCAGAGCCTGGCAAGCTACCTGTGTCGTATTTGATATGCCAGTACCAGTAACAATTATCGACCTCATTCCCATGACCTGATGGAATGGTTTGAAGCTCTTTATGTTCTTGGAGCAAGCAGTTGCCCTTGGGCTCTATTTGCATGAGACAGGTAATATGGAGATGGTACTGGTGCCCGCTCGAGCAAATCGATGATGAACGGGAAGACAGTGACAGTGATACAGTGGGAGTAGGAATATATAGAAGGAAATGAGAATCACCTGGAGACCTACCCCACTTTCTTTTATATTGTAATTCTGGCTGCTTGCTAACCTGAAATTAGTTAGGATTACATTAATTTTTTTAAAGGTACTCTGAGAAATGTTATTAAGTTCCTGGGTGTAGATTTAATGAATTAAAAAATAGGAAAATAAATAGAAAATGTTTTTCTTGTCCTTCCTATCCATTCCATCTGCTCCCTTCCCTAAAGCCTTGACACTGATAACTTGTGCCAACAATTTTTTTAATCATCATTTGAAGTGCAAACAGATTCTAACTTAAAGCATATATAAATTTTTAACTTTTGAAGATCAGAAATGTATAAAAATTAGAAACAAATTTAGACCATAGTTATGTATAATGTGTTTGGGGAAGTAGCATTTGAGTTTTGTATCTGGTTTTCAAGCACATATTTATTTATTTTTTAAAGTATTTTATTATACCACTGTGAGATACACAGTTACAAAGATATACAATCAAAAGCTTATACCTGGGCTTTGGTCATACAGTGTTCCAGCACCCATCCCTCCACCAGTGCCCATCTCCCACCACCAGCACCCCCGGTTCCCTCCCTCTCTCCCCAGCCCGCCTCCATGGCAGGTTCTTTACTTCTTTCCCTTTCTCTCTCTTTCTCTTTTTCCTTCCCTATGGATTACAGAACATACATTAAAGGGTTGTCATGTGTATCTTTTTGCCTGTATTTAATACAAGCACATATTTAGTAAATATCTATTGAACAGAAAAGTAAGCAATCTTCAGTCTAAACCAGAGTATGGACACTATGCTTCTAAATCCCAAATGATGGCATAATTGAAGTTGATGCTGTGGTGAAAAACACCACATAGACTCTGAGCATATGATTTTGAGTAAGTTAAAGTCCCTGAACCTTATTTATCTTTTTGTGCTAAAGGCAGTCTGAGATCTATATCATAATAGGATGTGGTAAGAATTCAAGACTGTGCTTGGGAAAACCTCATGAGAGTCGGGAGGGATGTAAAATAAAGTCCAGTATATATTCCATTTAAAGCTTAGGAGAATGGCTCAGAAACAGGGCATGTGGCAAAATTGGATACAGACAATTGTGATGCAAAATTCAGTGTGGGAGAACTGACCTAAGGGACCTACGACTGGTTTAAGGAACAAAAATCTTAAGGGTCAATTGGGATATTAAAATGATTCAAAGTTGTGCTTGCTATGTGCCCATTACGTGGTTTAATATTTAACTCAGAAGGTAGTCACAAGCAGTCTGTCTTAAATTTGATTTTGAGTCCAGTAATAGGACAATTAAAAAAAAATCGGTGCTTAAAAAAATTAAAAGAATGTCTCATGTATACTCTTGTGGTCTTTCAGTCCTTGATTTAGAAAAATATATACTGTGCTGTAATAACATATAATTCTCGACAGGGAAAAAGATAGAAGCATCACCAATTGTTTCTTTCTGTAGTGCAGAGGCACCATTTATAAAACCAGTGCCTTAGAACAGGGAATAATATGGTGGCATGTAAGAGAATATATGTTTTCCAAAAGTTCTTAGCTTGTTCCCAGGGTAGCATCCAAGTTGTATGTGATATTAAACTCTCTGACTGTCTTAGGATTCATTACTGAGTCAGTATATTCATGATTTATGTATGGCTAAAGGGTAGTTTAACATTTTTGTCCTTTTCTGGATAGGTAGTGCAAATTTAAATTAAAATTAAAATGAAAACGTGTACTTCACATGAAAAACAAATGCCATCTTTCTATCCGAGTTACAAAATGGAGGCACTTTTGCAGCTTTACAAGCTCTTGCTTTTGTAATATAGGGGTTTACATGAAAGAGTTTTTTTTTCAGGAAATGCCCAAACTGAAATACCATCCAAAATTTTTGAAGGTTGGCAAATTATAGTCCAAATAGCCAAATTCACACCAGTGCCTGTTTCATAAACAAAGTTTTGTTGAAATATAGTCATCATTTTCTTTTTTTTTTTTTTTTGGGCCATACCCGGTGATGCACAGGGGGTTACTCCTGGCTCTGCACTCAGGAATCTCTCCTGATGGTGCTCTGGGGACCATATGGGATGCCGGGATTGAACCCTGGCCAGCACAGGCCGGCCGCTGCAAGGCAAACGCTCTACCCACTGGGCTATCACTCCAGTCCCCATACATTTGTTTTTATATTGCCACTTTCTATAATAAAACTGAATAGTTGCAATTGACCATTTTTCTCATAAAACCTAAAATATTTATTACTGAGTTCATAGAGAAAGATTGCTAACACTCAAATATAACTAATTTGTGGTCACTTGATTCTATACGCAGATGATAATTAAACTCTAGGATTGAGATTATTTATTCCTTATTTTAATTTATTTTTTGTTGGAGGGTATACCTGGAAATGCTCTTGGATTACTCCTCCCTCTGCACTCCAGAATTACTCCTGGCATTGCTTGGGAACCATGCAGTATTCTGGGGAGTCCAGCACAGATTGACAGCATGCAAGGCAAGCTCCTTACCCTGTACATCTTGAACTTTAGATAATTTAGTTTTTAACTGACATCAAACCTCATTTGGACAGCATACAGTGGGGTCGTAGAGATGGTGCAGAGGGTAGAATGTTTGCTTTAATACAAGTTTAATCCCTGGCATTATATATATCCTGACACCACATATGGTACCCTAAGCACTGCCAAGAGTAAGCTCTGAATGGGGTCAGGTTGATAGTTTAGTGGGCATACGGCAGACCCGGGTTCGATCCCTGGCATCCTATATGGTCCTCTGAGTATCAACAGGAGTGATCCTGAGTGCAGAGTCAGGAGTAACCCCTGAGCATTGCCGGGTGTGACCCAAAAAGCAAAAAAAAAAAAAAAAATTAAATAGATATGTTAGCTATTATAACCTGTGGTTAATTTTTTTTCTTGAGTTCTTAGAACAATTAAAAAAAAAAGAAATTTTAGTTCTCAGGAAGAAAGGAGTATTCCAGTTCTTCAATTCGCTCACCAACCTCTTACACGCCAGTTGGTTTGTTTAGATAACTTTCTCAAAGGGCTTAATAAGCAGACATCACTAAAGTAGTGGGGTTATAGGTCAGAGTAACATTTTGTATGACACAGGAAGTGGCTGTCATATTGGTTCATGAAGCAATCTTCAACATAGAATGAGAGTCAGTATGGTGTAGCGAAGGCATTTCTATTAAGGGAAAGTTAATTCCACGCTAAGAAATACTTATTTTTATTTGTATTGATATTAAATTTGATGTATTATATTCTGGAAAATTGTGTTTTTGCTTTACAACTATTTCCCCCTAATAAAGACCCTGTAATTTACCCAGCTGTCTTCTTGGGAAGCACTATTAAAAGATATAGTTAATAGAGCAAGAGATACAGATCACAATTTAATGTTGTGGAAAATATGTTAAAAAAGAAAAGCCTATTTCCTTCCTGGCTATAATTGAATAGATTTTTTGACAACCTCTATTTTTCATTTATATTCACTCACACTGCTAAAATGTACATCCATATATCATTTGAAATTTAGTCTAACTTGACGGTGCATTTACAATGGCCCCTTGCCAAAAGTGGTTTCTGAAGTTTCAAGGAAAGGAAACATCCACTAGAAAGCAATCTCAACAGTTGCCACAGAAATTTTATTTCAGATTTTCTGTAGTTTATTTGTACTCAAAAAGAAGCCACCAGGAAGTTGAGATTTAAATTACCCACAAGTAAGGGAAGCTTCGCCATAATAATTGCTTTCTTGGGAAGGTAGTAGACTGTGGTAATTAAAAGTATAAACTTTGGCATAAAGGCCCCTGCTGTGGAGTCCCTCCTGTCTCCTTTTAATGGTTACATAACCTCAAGCAAGTTATTTAACCTCTTTAAGCCTTAGCTTTCTCTTCTGCTGAAGGATTGTTCTGTGAATAGCACAGGCTCCAAAAATGGTAGATATTGTAACTGCACTCCAGATCAGACTGCATGAAAGGATTGTGAAGATTCTTTTGTGGAGAGTTATGTTTAAAATGGACTTGATCTTGAGTGGTAGAAGCGTTCTTCCAGTGATGGTTATTTCAGGTTAAATGAAATTGATAGAGCTTTTCAAAACACTCTCACTCTTCCCATGGAAAGTTTTGGGCCTTTAATTCTTCTGAAATCTTTGTATATTATATTGACCTCAGGATTAATCCATTTGAAGAAACCTCTTCTTTCCAAAATTACTGCCATTTACTTAAAATTGTGCCTTCAACACACTGGCCCACAGTCTTTGTTGAATATAGAATGAATATAAAATAGAACACTAATATTTGGCCTTTTTAATAGTGATCCACCTCAGAGAATTCTTTCTCCTTCTTACTCTCTTCCCTCCCTTTATATTACCCTTCCTTCCTTCCTTCCTTGCTTGCTTTGTTCGTTCATTCCTTCCTTCCTGCCTTCCTGTCTTCCTTCCTTCCCTCCTTCCTCGTTCCCTCCCTCCCTCCCTCTCTCTCCCCTCTCTCTATATATATCTCTTTCTTTCTCTCTTTCTTTCTCTCTTTCTCTCTTTCTTTCTTTCTTTCTTTCTTTCTTTCTTTCCTTTCTTTCTTTCTTTCTTTCTTTCTTTCTTTCTTCCTTTCTTTCTTCCTTTCTTCCTTCCTTTTCTTTCCTTCCTTCCTTCCTTTCCTTCCTTCCTTCTTTCCTTCCTTTCTTCCTTTCTTTCTTCCTTCCTTCCTTTCTCTCCTCTCTCTCTCTCTCTCCTCTCCTCCTCCCTCCCTCCCTCCCTCCCTCCCTCCCTCCCTCCCTCCCTCCCTTCCTTCCTTCCTTCCTTCCTATCTTTCTTTCGCCCTTCTCTCTTTTCTCCCTTCCTTCCTTCTCTGTTTTGATAGTCTATGGTGCTCAGGTGCTCAGGGATTACTCCTGGCTCTGTGCTAAGCGATCACTTCTGGCACGGCTCAGAAAACCATATAGGGTGCCAAAGATCCAGCCATGGCCTGCAAGACAAGTTCCTTATCCTCCTGCTGTGCTATCGTTTCTAGCCTACTAAACTTTTCATTTTTATGTAATTTTAGTGAACACAGCTCAAAGTTGCATTCATTACAAACTAATGCAGTCACAAGTATCATATATAGGACTGATATTTTATATACTCACCCATTATAGATTTTGGGGGGCTTATGTCTGATTATCAGGGTTTGTTTACTTTTTATAATTCCCTCTGTCATATTTGTCTTTATTACTCAGACTTTATTTCATTCTTGGTGAGAGTAGATGAGTTTAGTTCTAAGTCTTGAGTTCACACAAGTGCTCTAAGGTGGTTATATTTAGAACAAGAGATGGGGACAGGGAATGGATGTTTGTGGAGTATGAACAGAGGTCATCACTGATCTGCTGAAGGTTTAATACTGTATAAAACAATTTAACACATATGGAAAATAAAAATGCTCTTCAGTGAAGAAAACCTGTAGTTTTGCTATTGATGCACATAGAAATCAATAGGGTTCAACCCACCCATAAAATCATAAAGTGTCCTCTGCATTATGCCCCCTAGTCCGTTCCTTAGCATGATATAAAATATTCTGAAGGTCTTCCAGTCCCTTGCTTTGGAAAAATGTATCACATTCTCCAAGATTTTTATAACACATACTTTCTAAAGAAAAATGCTAGCCACCATCACGTTATTCACTTTCCTATTACTCAGACATCATTTAGTAAATCATTGCTTAAGCTCATAGAATGGTAGTGACCTAGAGAAAATAAATATTTTCCAAAACTTTCTAACTTGCTCCCAGAGTAGAATAATATGTAGTTCAGGAGAATCTGACACAGTGCGTATTTTATCATTGGGCCAGAATTATTTATGTATACTTGAAGAGGGCATATTTCTACCATTGCAACAGAAACCAGATCTGCACTGCACAAGAAAATAGATGGTTCCAGTTGACAAGAACATTTCTGGGAGGCACTGCAAGGAGTTGTGCCAATATTTTTGTATTCCAACTGTTTAACGGGATGCTGGAGCACACTGTCTGTGGTAACTTAAGAAAGCATAGCCAGGACCAATTTTGGGATGAACAATTTTATCAATCTTAGTTTTCCAGCAATGGAATAGCCATCTCTGAAGTGGGAGATTTGTTGGAACTGAGTGAGTTAGGGATGTTGCAGAGCACGTTGTTCTGTTATTGGGAGAATGAATAAAAAACCATCGAAGATTTTGCCCGAATCTGTCATTCCATGAGGCATTCTGACATTTCTATACTCAGAATGAAAGCAGTTCGAGGCTCTTGTCACACCTCTATCATTCTAAGAATTCGTTCCATTTCTCCAGTCTCTGCTTTTAACAGCAGGTTTTCAAGGTACAAGAGAAGAATTAAAAGTAAGGAGTAGAAAATGTCCCCAAAAGGCAAAAAGGGAGGTGGTCCCCTTTGGCCAGTAGCACATATTTTAAACAGATGCTTTGACTAATTTAAAACTTGAAAGTCTAATGAATTTGTCCTCCTTTCCTTCCTTTTCCTGTTCTATAACCCCACGCCAGTATCCCTGCTGCTTTCCTGCGCTTAATATGCTGTGACTATTTAGCAGGAAGACAGATGAGCAAAGGTCACATTTAAAAGGCACAGTGTGCTTTGCTTTGCCGGTGTTTCACCCAGAACATGTCTGACATATGATTTTTATTAAGCAAGTAATAGGTTTTGGATGGAATCACAAGTGCTTCTGTACCTTTAGTTAATCAAACTGGGAGAAAAAAAAGAAATTGAGTCAAAGAAACTTATAAGATGGCACCATTCTGTTTTATTGTATTATGACACCCAGTAATTGTATGTTCAGGTTTATTGTTGTTTTCCTCTCTGCTTATAGAATTCTGATATATTTACGACCAAACAGAATGTGCTCTTTAATTGGCACACTAGAGCTCATGGAATGTTTATTTAACCTTAACTCAGTCGAGTTGTTTATACTACAGGGACCTGAGTTCAATTTATTTTACTTTTTTGAAAAATAACTTTCTTATTTATAAAACTTGAGCTTTGAGTGACCTCACAATCTGATGTTTCCTTTACCCTCCACCGTGCAAAGAGAACAAAAAGCCAGTGTCTCATTTTTACTGCGAAGAAACTAAACTGCTTTCTGAAGTGGGCTTGTTCTTACAGTTGAAAATGGTAACCAGATGTTTACTGAAGCCCTAACATTTCTCCTACAAGCCTAACTTCTTTCTAATTGTTTGATCTTTTTAAGTTTCATAGACTCCAGATTGAGTGTTTGAATTTTCCAGTGCTGGGATATGTTTAATATCGCTTTGAGGATACTTTCTCTGAACTACTTCTAATAGCACGTTCTGCTGCTTGGCATTGATGTCACAAGTCATTAATTTATTTCTGGACATTGATCTTTTTTTATATTTCTTTGGAACTGAAAAATATTAGTAAAATTACTCAAGTTTATATTGGCACTTTATTTTCTTTTTTATTGAAAACTAGCTCCTAGTGAGGACTCTTGGTGGAGTACCAAACTGTAGTTTAGGAAACAAAGGCTTAAGGAGAAGTAGATTTTTTTTTCTTCAGCAAATTTTATCTAACTGTTAATAATTTGACTCTCATATATGTGCCCTTTACTTAAAACTATCCTTTCAGAATTTACCTAGAAAGTGTTTTTGTTTTGAAAATCCTGTTACTATTCCTAGGGTTTCATTATTTTTAGCACAAGCATCAAAATAGACCAAAAAAAAAACAAGCATTTCACAAAGGTAGAATTATAAATTAATGAAACTTTAACGTGAATCATTGGCACTGTTTCTTAGTTACCTTGATCTTGTTCTAGCAATTTTCCAAACTTGGTTAAGTGTCTGCCTTAGTGAAATACAGCACTATCCTTCAGGTAACTGTTCTTGCCTTGGGATCCAGAATTTTCTCATAAACCTTTCCTCTTTTAATTTCATGTTCCTCTTCCTGGCCTCTCCAACCTTTCTGACCCTGAATTCTTTTTTGCCGTGTCTTCGAGTATGGACATTGCCAAGATCTGATTCTTAACCTACACTTGTCCCTCTAGCTTGAAATTTCCTATAGAAATGTTTCAACTCTGGTAAATTCAGTAATCTCCTCTGGGGAATCAGACTGATAGTTGTTCAGAAGTGGGAACTTGGGGAGAAGAGAAAGCCAGAATGTGTATGAAATGGATCAAGGGGATCAAAATACACAAACTCTCAGGGTCAAAGAGATGTGTAAGGTTTACGGAGGTGCGTTGCCTGTGACCAACTCTGGTTTGATCCTGGCACTGCATATGGTTCTCTGAGCATCACCAGGAGTTATATCTGAGCACAGAGCCAGGAATACGGCCTGTGCACAGTCTGGTATGCCCCAATTCCAAAAATCACAAAAACAAAACCATACCTATAGATGCAAGCTTTCCTTCATAAAGTCAGTCCCAAGGTTGATGGAGATAGGATGTCTCATTCCTTATAGTAGAGAGACCTGGATTTCATCCCCAGTAGTTTGGGCCCCTCACCCCAATCACAAATTAGTAAATATTTCCTAGAGATGCAATGTGCAGTAGGGCTGACTATAGTTAGTAACACTGTGCTGTATATTTGAAAGTTTTTCAGAAAATAGGTCTGAAAAGGTCTCATCACAAGAAAAAGATTTAACTCAGGCAATGAATATTAATGATTTATGTTGCTGATTATTTGTTTATGCAATTAAGGAACCATTATATTATGTTTATTAAATCTATATAATATATTTTAAATTATACCAAAAGAAATTCCGCACCCCGGGGCTATAATCTTGCCCCAGATAAATAGTGTTGACTTCTAATCTGTCTCCTGTAGGCAGAGTTTTCAGACTCCTGGTTTTCCAAGTGCTTTGTATCTTGAAATGTATGTCCTACTGCTTCAATGTTTATAAAACTGAGCTGCTGATCCTGCTCCCCCAACATATGTGGTACTGTGGATCAAAACATGGTACACTGTGTGCAAGACAAACACCCCACCCACAGTGCTATTGTTTTGGCCCGACTTAAACAATTTTTAAGGCAATACTAAGACCCTACTCTAGAAAATTATTTCAGAACTCTGTATAAAGAGGGTGGTCATGGTTTCATTAGTTTTCAAAATCTTCCCAGGTGGCACTAAGTGTCTAGAGATGAAAGACAATCACCATCATCAACTCTCCTACTTTTGTCTGGTCACAATTAATTTTTTTCTGCTTTGTATTGCTATTAATGTTTTATCTGATGGAGTTCTTCTGTCATTTCTTAACACACAAATTATATATAAATTTAAGATAAATTTCAGTCAAGCTAGGTGTGGCAAACAAGTTATCTGAGACCTTGCCACATATACACCATATTTGCCTAATACCTAGAATATGCTTTGTATCATGCATTTTAAAAATAATTTTTATATACTCATATCACCATTTCATAAACTTTAAATCTAGAGGTGTTTTATTTATCAAATCATACTTTACCTAAAAGAGTGCCTTGTATATGTCTAATAGATAATCAAATGAACAAATAATTAAGAGATTAACACCCTAAAAGGAATAACTAGGTCTTTCCTTCAGGTAATCAAACACTATTTGCTTTAAGTTTAGGAGGAAAACAGTGTGATTAATAATAGCTTTATGCTAGAACAAAAATGAATTATGCTTCAGACTTTCTCTGAGCAAAACCAAGTAAAAAAAACAGAATTCATATGCCTGTAAACACTGGAAGGTTCTTTTGGAATCTTTATTTATTTATTCATTTATTTATTCATTCATTCATTCATTTAATTATTTATTTGTGCTTTTTGGGGTTACACCCAGCTGTTCTTAAGGGTTTCTTCTGGCTCTGTACTTGGGAATTACTGCTGGTGGTTTCGGGGAACATATGGGATGCCGAGGATCGAACCCTGGTGGGCTGCATGCATGGCAAACACCCTACCAGCTGTGCTATTGCTCTAGTCACCTTCTTTTGGAATCTTGTTTCAGAATCAATTGAGTCAATATTGTCTCTGTTTTCAAAGAAAGAGTTCCACTGATAAGTCAATCATTTCTGTTTTCAAAGAAAGAATTCCACTGATAAGTCAATACTAATGCAAATACTAATTTACATTTTAGTTCCTTACTCTAAATAATATGAAAATCATATGTGAATTGTCTATGTAATAAAATGGTCTGTTTAAAGCAAGGAACTCTTGGAATTTAAAAAATCTTGTCTAGCATTCCATGTTGTTATCAGAGAGACTAAACAAGTGATTAAGGGCTTTAGAAGCTAGAAATGATTCTTAGGAGTCCATGCTTCCTTCACAGCTAGTTCTATATTTTGGGATTATCAGGAGAAAAAGGAACCCTTTTCTGAATGTTTGCCTTAAAACGTAGGATAGGTAAATATGTAGTAAATGATAAAGTTCCGTAATAGTACTATTGTCTTGGTAGGACCATGATTCTCAAGGTTAAAATGACAGCAGGACTGTCAAGAAGATTGGCAATTCAAAGGTTGCTGGACTCAACTCCTAGAAAATATGAATCAATTATGAAAAGGAGGGAAGTAGAGAAACAAGTTTCCGCCACATGGTTGGGCCACGTGGGGAGGTCTACTATGCCACTTAATTATTTACAATGAGTTTTTAGAGCTTTTTCCATACATATGGAAGCATTCTTTCTACTTGCTATTTAAGTAGTTAGTGCCAACTAATGCTTTCATAAGGAGCTTCAGTTAACTCCACATTGGAGTTAGCTCCATTCATAAAGAGCTTCAGTTAACTCCACATTGGAGTTAGCTCCATTCATAAAGAGCTTCAGTTAACTCTACTCTTAGATGCCTATATTGAGATGCTCATTAGTTAAGAGTTATCATGTAAACCTTGGTGCACTGTAACTTAACTCTTTAGAGTCAAGGTCAATGAACCCATTTGGAACTGACAGCATCAAACAGCTGAATTTAAATTGCCTTTTGATATGTTGGGTTTGTTTAAAGAGAATGGGATCTAGATGAAAAATATGGATATGTGATTTTCCCCTAAATTGCAGTTTGTTCCTAAAGACAAGCAAGAGGAATTCTGGCCCAGGCTGCATTGCCTATGACAAAACATGTCTAACGTTACTTGATTTCAGACACTTTCATTCTGAAAAAGAGGGATAATTGTGGCCAACCTGCGTTAGATCCCGGCATCCCATATGATCTCCCGAGTACTGCCAGGAGTAATTCCTGCATGCAGAGCCAGGAGTAACCGCTGATCTTTGCCAGGTGTGACACAAAAAGACCCAAAAAAATGTGTAAAAATTTTCCATCTCTCTAAATTCCACCAGTAGCAAAACTATCATTTTCAAAGGAAAGGTCAGATGAGAAATTTACCTGTTGATGTAGAGCAGAGCATCGCACAGCTGTGGTACAAAACAGATTAAGGTTCTGCTAGAAAAATTGGTACTTCCATCATATTAGGAATTCTGGGAATGCTGGAATGGCAGGCACTTTCAGAGGTAATCTGAAGGCTCATCCAAATAGCCAAAGAATCAGGAATGAGTGTTTGCCTTTCATTGGTTTATTTGCTCTTGGATTGCAGTTATTTTCTGTTCTTCTTTGGAGAAATAACATATCATTGCTTATCAGCAAGACCCTATTTTGTATGGTACCTACAATCTCTTAACTTGTACCATAGCTGCAGTGTACTGAGACTTATTTTTATTTCTTGTCTTATGGAAAGACATCCCGTTTCTGGTACTCTGGGTGTTTTAAGGCATGCTGTTGCATCAGACAGTTTCAGTTTCAATTTTGAAACAATTGAGGTTCAGGTTGTTTTGGTATTCTGTTTTGTTTTAGGGC
The DNA here is from genome assembly GCA_021461705.1 of Cryptotis parvus. Classification (NCBI taxonomy): domain Eukaryota; kingdom Metazoa; phylum Chordata; class Mammalia; order Eulipotyphla; family Soricidae; genus Cryptotis; species Cryptotis parvus. The sequence continues at coordinate 28,430 of JAJIBD010009312.1, forward strand.
CACACCTAGATGTTCTCAGGGCTTACTTTTCCTGGCTTATTTTGCTCAGGAATCACTCCTGGTGGTGCTCTGCAGACATGTGTGGTACAGGGATCGAACACATGTTGACTGCATTTAAGGCAAATGCCTTAGCTGATGCACTGTCTTCCTGATAAAGTGATGCCTGTCATGTGGCTGTCCAAGCACCCTAGGGTATCACCCTGAAAGCTCCTGAACCCTAATCAGGTGGAGCCAAGTAACATTCATGCTCAGCCCTAGTTCTGAGCCACCAGCCCAGCCTGGTTTGCTGAGAATCACTAGAGTGGTCTCAAGTCACATGAGCATGAGCTGGGAATCCACACTTTCCCCAATTTTATAATAATGACTTCATCTTTTCTTAATATTCATTTGTAAATATTTAGGAAAAGGTTATGAGAATCACATTAGGAAGAAAATTCAAATGCAAAAGAAAAAAAATAATGAGAGACAAAACTAAAACAAAACAAAACCCCGCAGAAAGACAATTTAAAGTATGGCTTATCATTTTCATAATGCTGGAAAAATCCAAAATTAGTAATATTACTTATTACCGGTGGAAATTTGGGAAAGAAAGTACTCTGACATTGCTTACAGAAATATGAAATATTATAGCTTGCTTTAGGGAGATTAAGAAATCTGGAAAAATCTATAAAATTTAAAACAGTTATACCTTTTTTTGGCCTTTTTTGGGCCACACCCAGCAATGCTTAGGGGTTCTCCTGGCGGTGCGCAGGGGGACCATAAGGGATGCCGGGGATTGAACCCAGGTCGGCCATGTGCAAGGTGAACGTCCTCCCCTCTGGACTATCACTCCGCCCCAGTTATTCTTTTTAAATAAACAATATTCTTGAAAATCAACTTGATAGAAGTTAAGGCATTGAGGAGAGATTGTATATTGGGCAAGGTGCTACAAACTTCAACCCAGGTTTGAATCACAGCTTCTCATATTATTTCCAAGCCTGCCGGGAGTGATTCATCAGTCTTATGCTCAGGTGTAACCTCTGAGCACTGCTGGATATGGTCCAAATACCAAAAAAAAAAAAAAGTTAAGGCATCAAAACGTAATAAAATATATATGAAAATCTTAAGTGTTCAAATAAAGTGAATTATTTTAAATCATTTCAGAACAAGAGAACTTAAATTACAAATTTCAAATAGTTTGCAATACTTAAAAATAAAACAATTCTAAAATGACTATTTAAAATAATTTAAAAATTATTAGGAAAATTATGTGCTAAGTATCTAGAGAAGGATAAAAATATTATGAAATTACAGGAAATTATGATTCTCAAAGTATTAAAATATGTGAAATAAAAATATGCTTCTTAGATGTGTATGAACAGTATATTTTAGTATATAGTGTGTTTTAATAGTGCTTGGCATAGTTTCACACTGACCTAAATATTCTCCATCTTATAGATGACAGAATTATTAGTCTCAGGAGACATGTCTGATATCCTCTTGGCTTCTGGGAATCGGGCCAATTTGAGGAAAATTGTTAAGTGGATGAAACTTGTCTTGGGTGATGGCCCTGTTTATGCAGGTCGCTCTTCAGCTCAAAGCACCCACTTCAGGGCCCTGCCAGGTTAACCGAGATAGTCAGGTCATTCTTACCAACTGAGACTTGTTACTCACTCATGAAAATGCGCATTCCTTCATCTAGTGCAATGAACACATACTCCCACCCTTCCACCATCACGTTCTTTCACAGGACTCAAGATATAGAAAAAAAACTTCACCTATTCTAGCAAATTCCAGGTAGCAACACTGAGAAAAATAACTGGGCCTGATCCTAGATAATGTGCATGACTGATGGATGAGGCCCTCTCTTTTCTTCAGAATGGAACCACCAATATGTGTCTGTTGATTTAACGTCACATCCTCCTGTATTTAGAATTAGACCCACTGAAGAAACGTGGTGAGTAGGTGTTATAAAGTTGGGTGGTATTATTTCCTTTGTTTTCTAAATTATACTTAAATTCAAAATTATTAAATATTAGGCCAAATTAGTAAGAAGACATTAACTTTTGTTCCTTAAAGGTTTATTATTTGGAGTTAGAATTTCTCTACATATATCTATCCACTACTCACATATCTATTTATTAAATAGATTTTTATATAAATATTACCCAATACCTCACACTGTTCCATAAACTTTACAAATATTAAACTATTTAATACTTATAATATTATTCAAATATAAGTATTATCACTGGGTGAATTTTTTATCACTGGGTGAATTTGAGCTTCATAGCTCTGCTTTTTTTTTAAACATTTTATTATACCACCATGAGATATACAGCTACATTGTTGTTCATGTTTGGAGGTTTTGGTCACATAGTGTTCCAGCACCCCGCCCTCCACCAGTGCCCACTTCCCACCACCAATGTCCCAATTATATTTCTGCTTTTTGAAATGGTCTTAGATAAGCTCATTAGCTTAACCATTGCTTGTTGAAAATGAAAGATAAGAGATACTGCATCAATATCACACAAAAGTTCTATGATTGGGCTAAATAAATCTCCAAAGATTATTGGCAATAATGCTTTATGAATAGGAAGTATATAATACTAAAATATTTGTGGCATTAAGTAATTGAGAGATGATTTTTATTCTCATGTTAGCAAATTACATGTTTTCAAGCCTTATTGTCATCTGGTCTGAGTTAGTGGGGAATTATTCTTAGGATAAATCTGAAACCAGTGACTTCCTCCTCCTTCCTCAAATTGCTCATAGTCTCTTGTGCATTATTATACAATGCTAAACTAGATATGACTAGGTTTTATTCATTGTATTTTAAAGAAGTCATGCAAAATGACTTTTAGTAAAACAGAAAGAAGAATAAAATATTGGTGCAATCAAGTATCACAATACTAATTATACACTAAAACCTCCTCTGCCAATTCTGCAGAGCATGGAATAAAGAGTATCTGTCAGAGCTCATGTCCACTCCTCAAGTGATCAAAGAAGCCATCCTCATAACTAGAATTATGAGAAGGAGAGTGAAGCTGGGCATCAGCATATTTTAAAATTGTTTTATTTTTGCACATGATTATTAAATCATGTAGGGAATTTATGTAAGCACAGAAAGCGGTGAGGATAAGGACAGAGAAGAGAACATTCCAAAGATGAGTTGAAATGCTTCTAGGAAGTCTAGAGCAGAAATGACTGTCACAGCTTCTCCAACCTCGTGTGCAGACAGATTGCCTCAGAATCTTGTTATGGACTAGTTCTGATTTCTCTAAATGGAAAGTCTAAGTTTGATCCTAAAGGAAAAAGACTTGGGGGTATGTGTGTGGCCAACATTCCAGTGATAAACATTTTCAGGTAAGGACTATTTTTTGAGTGCAAGGATAAACATGTTTCAGTGTAAAATAAGCCACATATAAGCAGCATGAAGGGCAGAAATAAAATGTCCTGGAAGAATAAAAGGAAAGTGTCCAGTTCTGAATTTGGGCATCTAAGAAAGTGCATCTAAAAGGAAACAGCTCGAATATACAGTTCCCCTAACTATCCTGAAGTAGAACTTTCCAAAGCCAAAATGGCCTGAAGACAGTTATATTTTATTTACATCCAAACAAACAAGACAGACTAAAACTTAGTTTATGTGAAAAGATGTTGAGTGCTCCCAGGTCTTTGAAAAAAGCCTCCCAAACACAAAGAACCTTCAAATAACACCAACATATAAAAGCAGGGATGATGTGCTAAGTAAACTACACTCAGTGCTTCTCTCAATCATCTGTATGCGCTGCCCCTGTGACCACAGCTCATGGGCAACAGATGGCCTCAAGCAAAGCTGGTATATTTTCTTCTCTACACTGTCTCCTTTCCTTCATGAACACTATCTGTGCATTTTTTTATTTTTCTGTTAAGAGTAGAAATTCTTTGGATTTCTTTTAGTTAGCAAAAACAGGTTACTTATATAGATAGGTCTTCCATAAAAGTAGGAAATGAAACTCAAACCTCCCTAAAAGGGAGGCTTTACAGTCAGTTTTTGGTGATGTCTCAAGCAGGTATTTTTAGGAAGAACATTTAGCAACATGAGCCACTTACTCCAGACACAGTGCAGTAAGGGCTTGGAACAGCAGGATCCAATAAGGGCTCTGTAAGAAGAGGAACGGAGGGTGTTTCTTAGAGGGAAATGAGGCTAGAAGACTAAGTCAGGGCAGATGCTAATGGCCTTCGTGGCCCGAATAAGGACTTTGGTTTGTATTTTGCTGGCAAAAGAAAAGATCTGTGTTTTTGGAGGATTACTCTGGCTGTAGGGAAGATCGTAGGGAAGGAGATTAGGAGCTGGACTGCCAGTTTAGGGAAACTGCAAAGATGGAAAGATCATAGATTTAGAGAATGGGATAGAATTTGCAAAGGTCAGAACATTTTAAATTTCTTATTTAGAGATGATGAGAATTGGAAATCAATAGGCTGTGGGAATAAGAGGCAAGAACAAGTTGAAGATGACCTATGCTTTCCTGTTGGAGGCAGAAGGAATGTGGAAGGAAGGGTAGGTTTTCACAGGGGATAATGAATTCATATTTGCACTTGTTCAACAGAGCATCTCTTCTGTATATGTCTGGGAATGCTTCTGAGAAATTTGAGAAAGGTCAAAAAGTGTAAATTTGGGAGTTTTTGGCAGAAAAGCAACTACTAAAGTGATGAGTATAAACAAAATCACCAAGGGAATTGAATCTAGAGAGAACTAATACTAGATATAAGCAAAATATAGGAATTTGGGATAGCATTATTAAGAGGAGGATCAAAAACTCCACCCGGATTTTTCAATTCTCTGTATTTTGAATACCACTGAAAATTTTAATAGCATAAGAAAGTATGTTGCATCAAAAGTAATTATTTTCCCATTTTTGAATTATAGTACAGATTGACTTTTTAATCCACATTTTAGCATACAATACTTAGAACATAATTAGTATTTGAGCATTTCTGTCAAGCTGAAGCCATAATTTAATAATAATTGCTTCTTTCCTCAGGAGAATTTATTTTATCTTTTAATAACTAAGTCCATTTTTCATGCAGATTTTCATAGATTTTACCTGCTACACCCTTTCTATTCCAAGATCCTATCCAGTTTTCTTCATCTTCATCCTCACAGTTAGACTTCTCTTGGCTGTAATATTTTCACAGAATTTCATTGTCTACTTTTGGGGAAGTTTGAGCCAACCCAGGTGGTGCTCACGGTTTAGCCCTGCATGCGCTCAGACGTTGTCCCTGTACTTAGGAAAACATGTGGTGCCAGGTGTCAAACCTTGGCATCCTACATGCAAAGCACATGTTTCATCTTGTTAAACTATCATCTCTCAGCCCCTTTCTTTGTTTTTGATGACAATGACAGTTTTATGGTTGTTGATATTTTACAATGTGTCCTTTTTGTTGTTATTAAGAACATGATGTTCAAAACCACAGTGAGGGGTTTGGGATGCATCTGGGTGATGGAGCACATGCCTTGCTTGCGTTGAGGTCCTGCTTTTGATCCCTGATTCCACAAATAAAAACTAAGCAAAGCATTATAATGAAAGAGTGCTATGTGCCTCCAAGAATAGTTGCTTAAAAAATGATGGAAAAAAACAAAGTTAGTGGCATGGAAGTATATAGGGGAACACTCATACACTGTTGGTGGAAATATTAATTGGTTCAGCCATTACGGAGAACAATAGACATACCTAGAAAAAATACTTAAGATAGACCATGAAGATAATTCAAGCAGAGCAAGCAGTAGGTGTTAGGTATTGTATCTGATTCCTTGAACTTTGTGTTCCGCTCCACCATCAGCATAGCTTGTTGGGGACCCCCAGCATCACATGTCCATGAACTGCTGGTCGTTTCCTGGCCAAGCTCTGCTAGGAGTGTCTCTTGGTCCCAGAATTTTTCTGGGTATAAATCCAATACAAAAATTAAGAGTAGAAACACCGTATAGTCTAGTTTCTTGGTATTTTTCCAAAAAGACAGAAACAAGAATTTGAAAAGATATGTCTCTATAATCATTGTAGCATTGCGTTCAGCAACAACATTGGAAAACAACCTAAGTACTCTTTAGTAATTTTTGTTTCGGTTTTGGGCCACACCCACCTGTGCCAGGAATCACTCCTGGTGGGGTTCAGGGTACCATCTGGGATACCAGGGATCGAACCCAGGTTGGCTGCTTTCAATACAACCCACTACACTATCACTTCTCCAACCCCTTTAATAATTTTTTAAAGTTACTGTAAATTGTTTTCTTCTTTCATATTCTAACTTTTGCTTGAGTTCTGACTGTTGCTCTGCTGCTCACATCCACTTATTCACTGAGTTATGCATTTAACAAATGCAAAATAAAATACATAACAAATGAAAGTAGTGGGATACTTAAATTCCAACCACTGTTGTAGGTTCAGTGAATCAGTGAACAAAAACAGATCGTTCTACCCTCAGGGAGCTCACATTCAAATGGAGATACAGAACATTTAAAAACAGACATGTAAATATTTGTGTGTTTGTATGTATGCACTTAGTTATGCATAGTGATAAATGCTATAGAAACAAATACAGCAGGAATAGACCCAATATTCTTAGATTTTTTGCGAAATGTGCCAGAAGATCGGTCACTCCTTTAAGAATAAACAGCCTTTATATGACTGATGCTATCTCAGAACTCTGTTGTTTTCTGGATTGAATTACTGATCCTGCAGATCTTATCAATGAGGGAGGTAATTTGAGAGCCAGGAAATGAGTGTTTGCTTTTCATGGCAGCCTGCCTGTGGGAGACTGGAAATATTGTAAAGGCATCCTCACTCCTTAGGGCAGATGCTTGATTATAACAGAAACCAAACCAAACTCCTTTAAACATAGCTTTTCTTTTTTAACACTGGGATGCGCACTGGCTCCACCAGCCAACCCTTAGAGAAGGATAATAACTACAATCAGTGTCATTTCATATCTGAATACCTCAAATTGTACCCTGGCATCTCCTTCTGAAGCTGTCTGTAGAGTCTTAATGGTTTCCAGGCGCATTTACTGGTCAGTGATGTTACTGCCTGTATAATTCCAGTTTGTGAGGAGATGCCTGTGAGGTTTTCAGTTGTTTGTCATTTAAGATTGAGACTAGAACATCCACATCCTGTTTTCCTAGATTTATGCCCTATGACCTCACTATTTATGGGTTTGGCCAGCTCAGTATGGGCGTTAGTGCTGTTCTTTATTTTCATGTCAGGGAAAGAAATCATTTTAATCATCAAAGTAAATCTAACACACTTCTAGGGACTTCCTTCCAAAAGTTCACAGAGGCTGTTAATATTATAGTTTCTGAGTATGCGTGCAAATGAGTGCCCCTTCCCTGTCAGCAATGACTTAGACTTCTTTCTGTCATTAGTGGCGCTACTATTGACATTGGAAATGCTATTGCAAGGTGAGAGTCCAAGAGACCTGAATTACACTTGTCCTCATTGCTTTTTCCCTCCAAGATCCCAAAGGAAGCTCTAGACACTGGATGGTAATTGAAGAAACACCAAAATAAGTTTCATTGGAAGTTCTATGTCAAGTTTAGTACTGCAAGGCATCAAAATCTAAATTTCTTTGTTCTCTCTGTCTCTGTCTCTGTCTCTGTCTCTCTCTCTTTCTCCTGTGGCAGTGGGGTGCACTCAACTGTTTTCAGGGCTGACTCCTGGCTATGTGCTCGGGAATCATTCTTGGTGGCGATTGGGGCACCATGGTGGGGATTGGGGCACCATATGGGGCACTGGGGATCGAATCTTGGTAAAGTGTGTGCAAGGCAAATTCTTTACCCACTGTACCAGCTCTCTGGCAATGACTTCCTGTTTCTTGAAGTGATAATGGTATCATGGTCCTGAATATTAGGCTTCTAGCACTAGATTTCCACAACTCAGATTTTCTTCTCCACTAACTAGATGACTGATGCAGGGAAAATTATTTGACCTTTCTGTACTAAAAATAAAGACGAATATTATCCATTATATATGAAGATATATATTTGTATATGTTATATGTATTATTGTAAGGCTGTCTAAAGGCTCAAAATGATAGCTGTGTTTTGTGTTATCGTTACACTATTGAAGTGGTACTATCAGCTGGAAATATTTGGGATAGTCTTTGTCACCTGCAGTGAGTATACGCACAATGTTTCCTTTGAATTGAACAAGTATTGTGGCTGGATCATGTCTTGTTTTTATTGTGATTTTTTAAGATCACCTTAGAACAACCATGAGATAGATAGAGAGAGAGATAGATAGGTAGGTAGGTAGGTAGGTAGGTAGGTAGGTAGGTAGGTAGGTAGGTAGGTAGGTAGGTAGGTAGGTAGGTAGATAGTAGATAGATAGATAGATAGATAGATAGATAGATAGATAGATAGATAGATAGATAGATAGATAGATAGATAGATAGATAGATAGATAGATAGATAGATAGATAGATAGATACAGAGAAAGAGAGAGGACTTATTGCTTGCAGGTTCTGGTGGGTATATGCCACTCTGAGAGCCACACAGCAGTGCTGCTGGAGAGTGAGCACAGGTAGACCTGGATTTCTGCTTTTATTGGGGGTGAAGGTGGGGTGATAGGGTTTCACAGGGTCACTCTTTGTAGGTGAATTAAAACATTCTTGTGGGAATTGCAGTGCAGGAAAGGTAAAGCATAGGGTCAAATGATCAGTTACCCAAGTCAACTAGAACACTCTGGAAAGGAAAAAGGAGTTTTATAAGTGGGGCTGTCTGACTGTTTATCTACTCCTGTAGCTTGGTTTGGTTTAGGAGATAATATGTTTGGTTCAAATGTTTGAAGTTGATACCTTTGTAATAAAAAACTTAATGTCAGTTACTTTTATTATAATAAAAATGAATTGTTGTGCTTAGCTTGTAACATAGTTTATTGTGAGTACTCAAGACTATGTGCTCTCTAGTAACTACTCCTGCTATTGCCAGAGCTATTACTATTGCCACTGTTAACTGCTGCTGTGACAACTACTGCAACTATCATAACTTTTTTTATTAATGTTGCGTTGGCAGCCCAACTTGATGCAGTATTCTAAAGAGCTTAACTGTATCGCATAAATTCTCATTTTTCCCATGCCAACAAACTGTAAGAAGCCACCATCAATTTGTGGTTTTCCTCTAAGCCAAATCTGATTTCTGAATTCTTAAAACATTGATGGCAGTATATTGGGGTAAGACAAAAGTACATTAAGTTAGAAATACACCAGAAGTGTTCATTGTAGCCCTTAGAATGAGTCTGTCCTAATCTTCTTATATCTGTAACAGTTGTCTTGAGACAGACGAAGTGTGGAAAAGAGTTCAAACTGAAAGTGTGAGCCAAAAAGAAAAATCAGTCCTACCTGGGAGCTTTACTGGGACCTCTTTGAAATTCTACATGGAGACAGGAGGCCCGAATGGGAAAGATGGCTACAGGACTTGCTTAAATTTCAAGGGATCTTGAGAAGAAAATGTATGATACCATACTCATATGTTATCATATGAGTATGATATGACATGTATGATACCATACTCATATGGTATTTTAAAATGATCACGTTATACTTTGGGGAAAAACAAAACAAAGGCGATTAGAGGGTATCTTCAGTATATTTTTTTATACCAATTCTCTTAGACCAACCCACAAAATATTAATTTGCTAAAATCATTTATTTACTTATTCATTTACCCGATGAATAAGTATACCTACTGAATCCTGAACTGTAAATTATCAGTCAAGTTCTGAATGAGCAATCAAAAAACAAAACAAAACAAAACTGAAGCTGTGGCTGGATACAGTGGGAAAAGAGCTTGCCTTCAGGCAGCCAATCCAGATTCAATCCCAGGCACTCCATGTTGTTCCCCAAGCCTACCAGGAATGATTCATAAGTGCAGAGCCAGAAATAACCTCTGAACACTGCTGAGTGTGGCCCCCAAACAACGAACAGAAAAATATAAATTGATGTTGGTTCTGCCCTAGACCTGTGTCCACTTATGGCTTAAAGCAGCAGAGCCCAGGAAGAGATAGAAAGAAGATGAACAAACTCTTTTCCAAGGAAGATGTATTCATGACTAATAGGCATATGAAATAGTTTTCATAATTTATTATTTGGGAAACACAAATAAAAGCAGCAGTGAAATATCCTCTCACACCAGGTATAATGGCTTATAGCAGAAAAATTGGCAACCATTGTTGGTGGGAGTGGTAAGAAAAGGAGCCCTCATTCAATATGGTGGTAACGTTATTTGCTTCAGCCTCTTCTGGAAAGAAATATAGAGATTTCTTAGAAAAGAATATGACACAGTGCTTTTTTTTTGACATTTACTTCCCTGCACAAAACGTTATTTCAGAGGGATATATGCGCACCTATGTTCTTTGCAGCCAGTAATATAATAGTGAAGATATGGAGACAAGCCAAATGTCCAATTACAGTTGAATGGATCAAGAAATTATGGTATATATATAGTCAATTACTGTGAAGCTGTAAGGGAGGGCAAACTCATGGAAGTATAGGGTATCATGTTGAATAGAGGCAGTTACAAGGAAGGAAACAGACAATTTCTCTTAAATGTAGGATATAAAAATATGCAGTAAGGGAGTAAGAAATGGCCAAATGCAACAGAAGTAGAGAGGTGGTCCACAGAACCAAGTTCACCGAAGCCAAGGGGAGTTAGAGAGGGAAGGAGTCTTTGAAACATTGAAGGAAGGGAACACTCTGGTGGTTAGTGTGGTATTAGAGCTATGTATACATGAACCTATAATTTTTAGAATTAAAATCACAGTACAGAAATAAAAAAGTTTTAAAAAAGAAGATAGAGCTATACTCAGCTCTAGTCAGATCTGCCTAGTAACATAGACACAGTGTTGCCAGAGCTTCCAAGTTTTCAAGTGAAATAAAGATGTTTATGTGAATTTGGCTGGTGCTTATATGTTGGCAAATATTTACTAAAAAAAAAACAAAACAAACCCTTTGCAGGCCAAATGCACCCCATGTATGGGTTTGGCTTTCCCCATGTCCCTGTATGAGCAATTTCCCTGCACACGTGGGCATGTGCTTTCTGAGCTGTCGTGTTAGGACTACATGGTCCCAAAGCTCCATAATGTAGTTATTTATGATTTTGTTAAAGTACGAATTTGTCTTCCCAGTGTTTAACTGATTTGTGAAAGTGCTATATTAGCTGATGAATGTGCTTTGTTCGATTCTCATTTTCATGATTTCACTTTTTCCTAAACCAAATTTGAACATATAGTACCTTCATGAAGTAAAGTCTTTTCTTTTAGAAGGGGTATGGGAGGGAGTCAATTTTTCATGATGAAAATAAATGAAGAGAAATTGAAAAGATCTACTGAACAATTGGGAAAGAAATGTTTGGAAGTTTAAGGTAGAATTTCTTGAGTGTAGCTAAAAGACTTTTGAGTGAAAGCAGTAGCAAGACTTAGGCGAAAAGAATATGAGATGATACTTGAAATTTTCAGTTGTACTTCACTTCATTTTAAGGGGAAATATGTGCTGTGGAGTATTTTTGACATAGTAGTTTTCATTTAACAAATTCTTTTGAGAGATGGGGGCATAACCATTATGTATGTCAAGGAGGTATCCTACATTCTTTTAAATTTCGATATCACTCAGTATCCTTAGAGAAATTGACTACTTTTATTTATTTAATTTTTTGGTATTTACTTTTATAACTACACTACAATGTTCTGTCACAGATAACTTAATAAATTGAATTCTTTGAATTGTTTGAATATGTTATTGTCCATTTTTAAACATTTACGTTATATATATACACACACACATACATATATATATATATTTGTTAAACTTGGAAATTGTATGTATGGCTTAATAATGAAGGTGGGTCTTGCCTGAGGCTTGGAGGAATATAAACAAGCCATACTCTGATTTTAACACCTGAACAATGCAGTTCATGATCCGAAATCCCTAACTCTCTGCTTATTCTTATTTTTCTTAAGTGTTTAGTTGGGAATATTAAGATAGGAGATTTATTCCCAAGTTTTACTGCATTAGGAATAACATCAAACAAAACTAGCCTTTATGTTTTTTTTTTTTGGAATCTTTATCAAAAATTTGGGTTGAAAACGCCAGGAACACATTTAAAATAAAGTATTGGAATCAAGAGTTTTGGCTATAGGTTTTGGCTATAGGAATCTGCTTGTAGTTTTCTTCAAAGGCACAATGTTGGAAAGGTTTAGTGTACAAACCTAAGTTTGTATACTAAAGCCTGAGGACTATTGCAGGGATGAAATTTCTCCCAGCTATCCCCAATCATCTGTCCATTTCTCCAATCCCTTTGAACTATTGTATTATCTCCCAGCATCTAGAGTATACATCAAGCAAATGGAATATCTCAGCTCTTAACTGAGTTCACTCGTCTGGACCTTTTGTTTGGCGGGAGGTTTGCCTTGCAGCTACAGAACAGTTACAAAAGAGGCATCTCCTATCCAGACACTGCAGAGTTTGTCAAACGGAAAAGGATTAGACGAAAGTGAAATTTCCTTTCTAGTTGTCATAAATGACTTTTCCTCACCAATCTTCATGTTTTTCCCTCTCATGCCCATTGCTGGCAACACTAGACTCAAATTTTGTGGGAAAAATATTAAAGGCCAGATTTAGACACATTGGTTTCTTCCTGACTTTTAGAAGTCAATACCAAATGTAGATTTGTCAGGCCTTGCATAAATAAATAGTCCAAGCTCATGAACTTGAGCCTGGATTACTCAACATAAATAGTCCATCAAATAAGTAGCATGATCAACAAAAGATGCAGGGTGTACAGAAGTTACTGCAAGCTTTAAAATAGAATTTTATTCCAAATAGATATTCCCAAGTAGTCCAGTTCTTTTTGACTTACATATGTTTTTGTGTAGCTATTTTGGTGTTTGTGTTTTTTGAATACAGTGCTGTTTTACCATCTTATCATGGATTAGTTGTTTATTTGTTCTTTTTCTTAACAAATATTTTGAAAGCACTGATTACATACAAGACCAGTTGATGAAAATTTATATAAATAAGTAAGAAGGAATAGGGGAATTCATATAGGTGCACAAATGCTAATTTTAAAATGTTCAGGTATTATGAAGAATATTATTGTGACATGTTTGGCCATTACTGTGTTGAATTGGCAGAGCTTTTTTTTTCCTTGATGAAATACTTACCATTGCTTTGATCCATGTGTGATTTAGTCAGCTCCTTTGGTAGAGTGCTGCAATTTGAACATGACTCTGCTGTCTAAAACTAGACCATGAATTTCCTTTTTGTACACTCATCTTTAATTTTTTGTTTTGTTTTGTTTTGTTTTTGCTTTTTGGGTCACACCCAGCAATGCTCAGGGGTTATTCCTGGCTCTGCACTCAGGAATTACTCCTGGTAGTGTTCGGTGGATCATATGGGATTCCAGGGAATCGAAACCTGGTTGGTTGCGTGCAAGGCCAACACCCTCCCTGCTGGACTAAAGCTCCGAGCCCTGTGCACTCACCTTTTAAGTAACTGAGTTTTTTCAGTTTGATACAATCATTTCTGAGTAAAAATATCCTATAAAATATTTTTGATGTTTAAGAATCATTAAAAACAATTGTAATCAAAGCTAGAATGAAATAATTAATGCTTTGATTTATTATTTGATTTTGCAACTTAATTTTAATCTTATTTTCTCCCAATCTTCAAATAAAACTTTATAAAATTAAATATGCTTTCCAACTTTCTAAGTTTGCTTAGAACTTACTTCAGGCTATCTGCTCAGGGTTTATGCCTGGCAGGTTTGGGAAACTGTATAGGGAAGCGGGGATGAAATCCTGGTCAGCTGTGTGCAAGGCAAATGCTCAACCCACTCCATGGCTCCAGCTGCCCAAGTTGGGTCTTTTCAAAGTAATTTTTGTGTTGTTTCCTTTAGGGCAAGTTTGATCTTCCCAGGATATAAAACTAAATATAAAAAGATGTTAGATTAGAAAAGCTTAATTTATTTTCAGTATTGATTTATTTTTCAAATAAATGAAGAATCACTGTTAATTGTATATTGGGATTCAAATAATTGCATTCTTTAATCTGAAGAAGTAAAATTTGATAAAAATTTGATAAAATAATATTTACTTCAAAATTTGATAAAAATAATATTTACTTTTCAATCCTCTTTGCTATTAGGTTATTTAAACTCCTGGGATCTGCTCATTTGCCTGCCTTCTAGACAAGCTCATGGAAAATACTGCATATCCAAGGAAGATATGTGCCTTTTAGGTTTACATCAAAAGGTAATTTTTTAGCTCTATGTTATTCATAGTACTTCATAATACTTGTATTTTGTGTTCCATAACTGATGGTAAAAATAATTCTTGCCAAATCAGGATCATTACATCTTTTGAAAATATTCCATCATATAAGGACATACCTTATTTGTTTATTGTTTATGTTGATTTATTAAATTTATTGACCTATTATTGGTTTCCGAAACTGTAGATGTTTATATATTTTAGAAGTTTTATATTATGCTGCTAACAATGTTACTATATTATATCCACTACCAAAGTTCTCTATCTTTCCATCATAGTCTGTGGGATCCTTTCCTCTGTTTTAATCCATTTCTCTCTCTACTTGATGACCTGGTCCTCTAGTAGAGTCTAAGACTTTGTTTTTGGTGGCCATTTTCTGTTTTTTTTTTTAATTTTAATTTTTTTTTATCATTTGGCATTAATTTTTATCCTTCACACTTATTTCAGTTAGAATTACTCCTTTAGTTCAATCCTTGTTGCAGCCAGGGCAAAATTTCAGTTTCTACTTGCTGTGTAATATTTCATTTGGGATATATATATATATATATTTTTGATATACAAATATATATTTGTACAATTTTGGTACTTGGGTTATTTTCAAATACATGTGTGTTTTTATTTTTGCTTTTTTGCTTGATTTTTTGTTTTTTTTGGACCATACCTGGTATATCTCAGAGCTTACTCCTGGTTCTGTGTTCAGGGATACTCTTGATAGGATTCAGGGGGTGATATGTGGGGTGAGAAGGAATCAAATTATAGTTGGCAATGTTTGAGGCAAGCAACATACTCATTATCTTATTCTATCAATCTCAATATAGTCTCTCATTTTTGACACAGAAGTAGGGTGGTTGAGGGAATCTAAGCCATTAGCTATTTTTTCCTCATTATTTATTTCAGTAGTAACATGATATTGTAGTTAAGTACCATTGTCACTTGAATTTTTTGCAATTTACTTTCTTGATAAATTCTTACTATTTCTAACTCTTAGCTTCCTTGACTTAGACTATGCACATTCTTTTGGTCTTTCTTAGCAATTCCTTCTTTATTTTCATAACCAACTTTCCTCTGCCCTTTCTTTAAATGTCTGTGCATTCTAACACCAAAACCAAAATTTAAAGTATTTTGTTAAATCTGCATTATAGTTATAGTTTAAAGCATCTCCTCTTATAGAGCACTCCTTGTAAAACCAAACTTATTGTTTTCCCTATTAAGTTACTCTTAATCGTCAGAACTCCACCCAGCAGATCAGCCTATCACAACCCGGCTCCTGCGGCGCCGGTTCACAAATAAATGCTAGATTTTGAGATGACTACAAGAATATGCTACCCGCACAGCAGAGCCTGGCAAGCTACCCGTGTCGTATTTGATATGCCAGATACCAGTAACAATTATAGACCTCATTCCCATGACCTGATGGAATGGTTTGAGGCTCTTTATGTTCCTGGAGCAAGCAGATGCCCTTGGGCTTTACTTGCATGAGACAGGACATATGGAGATGTTAATGGTGCCCGCTCAAGCAAATCGATGATGAACGGGAAGACAGTGATACAGTGATTAAGTTACTCTATTGGTTGTATATATAATTGACCAATTAGTTACATTTAGGGGTGGTGGCACACCCAGAAGTGCTCAGGGCTACTGGTTCTATATCTAGGGATCATTCCTAGTGTGTTCAAAGGACATAAGTGTGCCAGGGATCAAACCTGGGTTGGCTGCATGCTAGTCAAGTGCACACCCACTGTACTGTCTCTCTAGTCCCTCTGTTATGCCTAAAGGTAAATATCTTTAACTTGGAATTTCCATTTTAATCTGCATTTTCTAATTAATACTAAGGAATTTAAGTCATAAATATATCTCAAACATCTAACTTTCTTTCCATAATTACTTCCCTAGTTAGATTATCATTATATAAAACCAGGAATGTTACTGAATCCATGTCACTGATTTTTTCTTAAGCAAATGTTTTTTCCCCTGAAACCCAGTTATGAGTGAAAAACTCTAAAATGCTAATGAAACATTGACTACTGTGCTTAAACTGTAGAAAAAATCCACATCCATGACAACACAAAGCCTCTAATCATTGTTGCATGAATCACTCAACCTGCCAGAAGAAAACAAATGCTATACTCAAAAGGATTTAAGTGGAGAGAAATGAAGGAAGGAGCTTTTATAGAGGTTTTGGCAGCCTAAGAGAAATATACAAAGATCAGCCTTATTCAAGAGAAGGGTAGAAAGGAGTGGTGCAGCAAAAGCTAAAGAAGATTATAGCCAATGAAAAGCAGATAAAGATTTAAGGAAATGCAGTCAATCCCAGGTCACAAGCCTGCAGAGAGGAAGCCTGGAAATAAATACTCAACCTCTTAGTCTTACCCACCTACCAATTTTTTGTCAAGATATCCTGTTAGTTAAGACTAACAAGCCCAAGATCTCCTAGTGGTCAAAGCACTAATGAGCCAGCACGATGCCACTCATTAAATTAGTCTCCTGGGGTTATAGAGCAGTAAGGAGCAATAGATCCAGAAGGGAAAATAGTGACTATTTAGCACAGTATTCTATTCAAGTGCCTATCAATTGGTCCCTCAAATACCCTTCTCTTGCCTCCTTCTAGCTTGGAGATCTGTTTTTATTTTTTACCAAGCTCTTTGCCTCTGTATGCCTATTGTCTGGCTTGTTGTGAGGCTCTGCTGGGGTGGCAGGCCAGGGCTAGAACCCGCCATGCCTCCCGGGCACCTCACGAGCAGCTGGGCAAGGGAGAGCAAGTAGCAGCTCTGCCCCATGTCTGAGAATCTCTGGTTCAGCATACCAAAAGTAATTCAAATAATCCGCTAGGGGATACGGTGAAAGAGGAACTCTTATCCAATACTGCAGAAATGTAGTCTGGTTCAACCCCTGTAAGTAATGATGAAATCATGCACTTTGCTGCAACCTTACATGGAACTGGAAGACTTCATGTTCAGTGAAGAATCTCCTGCTTCTGCCTAACCGGTGTCTGGCGCCTCGGAGGCTGCTTCAGCCTCACAGAGGACCTGAGGGGACCGGCGACCACGTGGAGCAACTTCAAGGAACAGCCACCCAGGATCAAAAGACCACCCTCCCCTACTCCATGGGGCCCACCATTTTCCACATCCGGACTTTCCTCTCATCACAACTCCACCCAGCAGACCAGACTATCATAGCCCGGATCATTGACAGCCACCCTGCAGCAGTTTTTATTCAATCCGGCCCAGGTATGCTGAACCAGAGACTCTCAGACATGGGGCAGAGCTGCTACTTGCTCTCCCTGTGCCCAGCTTCTCGAGAGGCGCGGGGAGGGGGGCATGGCGGGTTCTAGCCCTGGCCTGCCACCGCAGCAGAGCCTCACAACAAGCCAGACCACCCTCCCCTACTCCATGGGGCCCTCCATTTTCCACATCCGGACTTCCCTCTCGTCACAACTCCACCCAGCAGACCAGACTATCACAGCCCGGCTCGGCGCAGCTGCTAGCGGCCACACAATTCATCAATAAATGCTTTATTTAGAGGTGACTACAATAGTATGCCACCCACACGGCAAGCCTGGCAAGCTGCTCGTGTAGTATTTGATATGCCAAATACCAGTAACATTTATATTAGGTCATTCCCGTGACCTAATATAATTGTTTGAGGCTCTTTATGTTCCTGGAGCAAGCGGATGCTTTTGGGTTCTACTAGCATGAGACAGGGAATATGGAGATATTACTGGTGCCCGCTCTAGCAAATAGATGATTAACGGGAAGATAGTGATAGTGATAGTGATGCCTATTGTATTCTTTCATTCCTTCATTGCTCTGTTCCCTCTCCCTGAAGTACCACTTAGCAGCTCTCTCCACATCAGTTGATTTGAATCATGGCTGGTATTGCCTCTCTAGATAGTATTTGGCAATGTTTGGAAACATTTTTTTTCCAAATTTCATATGAAGGGAGAATTGTGATTCTGGCAATTTGTAGTTAGAAGCCAGGGCACATAGTCTTCAATGCACATAATAACTCCCCACAACAAAGAATTGCTTGGTTCAAGATGTTAACCGTGTTGACCTTTCTGGTTCTTTTGGATGATACTCAGCTTCTTTGTCTGTTAGACTCCTCACAACTATATCAGGACAAGTTTTCCTTGCCATTTCACTGCCATTATTCTTCACACCTCTAATTTTATTTTACTTATCAAATTGTTCTTTTTTATGTATCCCATAAAAGTAAGCCAAACCTCACCAGCTAACTGTCGAATTGATCTCATTAATATCCATGTTTGTTGGCCAATATAGGTTTCCCTGGGAAGCTTTCCCATCTGTCTTCCCTACAATATATAATCAAAATACTCAGAAAAAAATCTCTTCTGTGTCTTGTTCCAACTTTCTGCTTCAGAGCAGTCTACTTGAGACCTCAAGATATGTAGGAAATGCTTCTCTACTGCAGCTACTATTGATGCTCCAGTGATGGTTACTTTTTCTGCCCAGCGTGCCACTTACAGTTTAAATTGAGGAGTCCGAAGTCCTTGCATTACATCGGTTATCTTTGAATTAGAACTAGATTTAATTTGACATAGAATAGGGAGACTGTTCTTCTCCCAGATTGGTTTTTAACTTTTTCCCCCAGGCCCCAAAGGAAGACCCAGGGAGAAAGTCAAGCAAGAAAACTCTCTCACTCTATGTCTCCTCCTAGGGCTTCTCTGGTAGGCTAGAGCCAGCACTCACTAGCTGAGGGTTTTGGGTATGTTATTTAATCTCTGCAGGCATCAGTTCCTCTTCCTGAAATTAGAAGGCATTAGATACTGGACAATTTCCAAGAACACTTGTTAGCTTTAAATTTGCAGGAAGTTTTTCATGGGAGACTAGTAGAATCTGTGATAAGAAGAAAACAGAGCAGAACAACAAATTACAGAATTAGAACAGATGAGATGGGAGGTGTGGATGAAATAAGTGAAACAGGAAATATACAGTTTAAATTGAAGTTCTTTTTAATGTTTTAATGTTTTTTAGTATTTTATTATACCACTGTGAGATATACAATTACAAAAACATTCATAAGATGTTCATATTTGGGTTAGAGTCATACAATGTTCCAGCACCCATCCTTCCACCAATGCCCATTTCCCACCACCAATGTTCCCCATTCCATCCCCCCTTTAATTCTGCTATTCTGTTTTCAGTGTTTACTTAGAAATAATCTTAGGCTCAGAAAAGAATACAAAACTAGTAAAAGAATTCTGGGGCCGGAGCGATAGTCCAGCAGGTAGGGCGTTTGCTTTGCACGCGGCCAGCCCAGGCTCAATCCCAGGCATCCCATATGGTCCCCCGAGCACCGCCAGGAGTAATTCCTGAATGCAGAGCCAGGAGAAACCCCTGAGCACTGCCAGGTGTGACCCCAAAAGAAAAAAAACAAACTAGTAAAAAAAATTCTGTGTAATTTCACCACATTTTCTCTACTCTTACTTACATAGCCATTTATATTGATGAAAATTAAGAAATCAACATTAGTACAATATCTACATTAAATATTAAATATTTTGATTTTAAGTGTCCCCCAAAATATTATTTTACTGTTGTAAGATTGAATGTGAGACCCTTCATGGCGTTAAATTCTTAAATCTCTTTAGTTTTCTCCTGCTGTGACTATTCTTCCATCCCTACTTTTCTTCTATGATCTTGGAATTTTTAAAGAGCCCTGATAAGGTAAAATGTCTCTCAATTTTAATGTGATGCTTTCTGATATAGTTAAATATCATTAGCTAAGAGTAATAGGGATGTGCCCATCTCAGTGTCTAATATCAGGCCACATGTCTTTTAATTTGACACCATGTATGTGTGTATTGCTGTCTTATTCATTATGTTAATCTTGATATGGCTAAGATGGTATCTGCTTAACTATAGATACAGCTTAAAATTAATAAATATATTGCAGCATAGTATTTTTGAAACCATAAAATAATATTCTGCAAGGGACGGTACAGTGTGTAGGGCATTTGCTCTGCATGCAGCTGATCCGGGTTTGATTCCCAGCATCCCATATGGTCCCTTGAGGACAGGCAGGAGTAATTACTGAGTGCACAGTCAGAAACAACTCTTGAACATTGCCAACTGTGACCCCAAGACAACAACAACAATAACAACAGTAACAAAAACAGCAACAACAACAAAAAAAATCTGCTAGTCTTCAAATGTTTGTTCACTAAATTTAGTATCCGTGGCAGTGTCTTGTTCACAAGAGCTATTATTTTGGTGCTTTGGTGACAATTTCTCTTATTCTTCCTATAATTATTAATGGGAATTTGTAATGAAGAGATTTTATTTATTAATTAAATAATTTTTAGTGTGTTCATGTGTCATTATTTTATACTTTGTGCTCTAATCCAGTGCAATTTTATTTTGTTGCTCAAGTCATTACAGTTTTGATCACCGAGAGCTCCTCTTTTTAAAATATACACACCATTCTTAAGCTTTTTATTAAATTTCAGCATCTATAGATGCTTCCAACATTGTCTATAGTTTTTCTGTTCCAGTTTTGATATTAAACATTTCTCTAGGAACTCTCATTTTTTTTATTGAAGATTGATATTTATAATCAAAGATTTGGTTTACTTGGTGTCTTCACCACGATTGGACTGTTATTGATTCTCAGCCCCTTCCATGAAACAGAACTTGGATATGTATATATGCATACTAATCCACCTATACAAATGTATTTATTTTTTAATTTCTCTATTTCTATATATGTATGTATCAATCTGTTTATGTTCAGATACTCTGATTCATGCCATAGTACTTATTCCAGTTCAATATCACCAAGTTTATTTTAATATCTGCTCTGTCCTTGTGTTTTATTTTTTTTTTTTCTTTTTGGATCCCACCTGGCAATACTCAGGCATATCTTCTGGTTCTTTGCCCAGGAATTACACCTGGCGGTGCTCAGGGGACTATATGGGATGCTGGGGATCGAACCCAGGTCAGCTGCATGCCAGACAAATGCCCTGTCCACTTTACTATATTTCTGGCCCCTTTCCTTATTCGTTCATAAAGAAAACTGAATATCATTATCAGTATTTGTCTGTTTGTTTCTTCAACTCTAGGATACTGATATATTAGGTCAAAAAAATTAATCCTTAATTTTGTTTAAGATTAAGTTAAAATAATCTCCCCAAGTAACTTAATTTTAGTTTGTCTCAGTTACATCTTTGGTTATCCTCTCCTGCAATTGCACCTTTTAGGGACCACTGATTTATTTTCCATCCCCGTAGGTTTGTATTTTACATACTATTATTTAAATGAAATAATACAATTTATGCCATGGCAAGTGTGACTTCTTTCATCAGGTATATTTAAGATTATGCATATTGTTGTTTAACTCAATAGTGTATTCATTTTCAACACCTACTATTATTCTGTGGTATATGTAACTATTTCTTCAGTCACTCATTCGAGACACTCTAGGTTGCTTCAGTTAAAGCAGATAATAATGTTATCATACAAATTTTTGTATGGATTTCTATGTAAATGGAATTAAGGTATGTTGATGGGGATTTCTAGAACATATGGTAAAATCTGGGAAATTTTGAAAATTTGAAAACCTTTCCATTTTTAATTAATTTGCCTTTTAGGTCTTACCCAATTCTGCACAGGGTTACTCTTTTTTGTTTTGTTTTTAGATATTTATTTTTAACTTTTTAAAATGTTTTCACTAGATGCTGTTATTTACAAAGTTGTTGGTAGTTCGGTTTCAGGCATATGATAATGTTCCAGCGCCAATCCCACCACCAGTGCCCACCTCCTTCCACCTGAGTCCCCAGATTCCCGCCCAGTCCTCAGTCTACCTTCCTGACAGGCACATTTTATTGATTTATTTTTTAATTCAAACACACTATTAACAATGTTGTTTATAATACAGTTTTTTAGACATGCAGGGATTCAGTGTTTCAATACCAATCCCACCACCAGTGTGAACTTTCTTCTGTTATGTCCCTAATTTTCATGTGCCCCCACCAACCATGCCTGTCCCCTTAGCGGAGACAGATACATTTACTTCATATTGCTTTTGACTACAAGATGGCCCATGGATTTATCATAAAATAGATTTAAAAGTCAACAAAAGGTCAATAAAAAGTCAATTTGTAGTGATTGTTATATCTCAATGGTTTTGCTAACATCATTGTTTGAGGATTTACTGAACTGGTTGTTGCTGGCTGAGCCTCTGTGCTACTACTCTTTGAGCTCAGTGGTATCCATGCAACTTTTACACAGGGTTACTCTTGACTATACTGGGAGAACCATATGTGGGGGTGGGAACTGAATCCAGGGTAGGTGAGTTCAAGGCAAACACTTTATCTGCTTTACTATTTCCTCAGTCCTTAAAGTCTTTTAAAACAAATGTTAAAAAAAGAAAATCTTTTACTATAGCAGTGACTATTTCTGTCCCTTTTATTAAAAATTTTTAAGTATTATGTGAGAAACATTATTCTTTTATTTATTTATTTATTTATTTATTTATTTATTTATTTATTTATTTATTTATTTTTGTTTTTGGGACCACACCAAGTGGTGCTCAGAACTTACTGATTCTGAGCTCAAGGATCACGCCTGGTATGTTCAAGAGTCCAAACGGGGTACTGAGGATTAAACCCAGGTTGGCCATTGGAGACAAATGCCCTACTTCCTGTACTAATGCTCCAACCCAAAACATTTTACTTTCAGAGTTTTGAAACTCTTTTATTCTGTATTTGTAGTGTTCCATACCACTAATCTAGATAGAGAGTACAATAAAACCTAAGAAGCTTTTGCCTGCAGAATCTCCCAGTAACTTTATAGATTCAGTCATTCATTAATTAACTACATATTTATTACTTACTTAGATGCTCCCCTTACTCTTTCTGCAGCTATTTATTAGCCATCTGTATGAATTTTGGCCTAGACACTGGGAATAGAAAAGCTTTCACAAATTAAAAAACCCTGACTCTTAGAGCATGTAAACATTTGTGAAGAGACCATAATGAAAATCAAAAAATATTTTCATTTAAAAAAGACTGACAATGTTGATTAATACAAATAATATTTCTGTGTGCTAGGCTCCATTATAAATGCTTATATATTTATGTCCCTTCCTTACATATGAGAGATTGAATCTCAGAGAAATTATTAGCTCCTAGCTAGAAAATGAAACAACCATGTTTCATGTTTCAAGGCATTGACTTCAAATTATATTTTCTTAGCCATATCACTATAGAACCTTCCTAAATAGATATTTATTCCCTGTACTTATACCTTATTCTAATGAACATTTTAAAAATAATATATAAATTCTAAATGATATGTTATATAATTACCCCTTTGAAGCATGAATAATTTGGACCTTTATAAGTAAGCCATGACTTATTTATGTAAACATGACTTATTTATGTAAACATAAAAGCAAATTAGGAAGTGTCTTCACATTTACTGTGCATGTTGTAGGATTGTTGATAACCTTACAATGAGCAAAGAAAGGATACCTGCTCATATTAGGCTTCTAAGTACATTGAAGCTTTATAATTGAAGTACTTTTATGAAAACTATTTGATTTATTATAGAAAATAATAAAGGCCAATGAATGAATGGCCAAAAGTATCTCTAGGCAGGAGGAGAGTAAGATGAATTTAAATTATATTGGTCCCTATCCCAACTAAAAACTAAGGTTAACCACTAAGTTTAGTAACTAGGCACTGTATCACCTCAAATAGCCAGGTTCTAGCATTTCAATAGCAGAGTGATTCATTTCTGGCTCTACATGTTTGTAGGATTAGCAGTCTCTAAAACCAGGATGCTGTTTTTAGTATGTAGAGCACTGAGAACTACTAAAACAGCCCTTATTTAAAAGCACAAGATTTTCAGGTGAATTTGGTGGATAATAATTACATGTAAAAGACAGCGGGAGGGGGATGACTCTTGTCATTAATTCTCTTTCTATTGAAAAAGTTTCAGTGAAGATTTTTAGAGAATGTATGATTGAAAAAATGCAAAAGGCATGAGTGCTCTGTAAATCTAATAAAGAAAATTAAGAAATCTCTATGTAAATGATACTTGCTATGTAAAGCATGTGTCATTTTCAGTTTGCAAATCATTAAAAGCATAAAATGAAAACATGCCCAGTGTGAATTTTCTTACATTTTGTCAATTTTCCAAATTCAAATATGTGCACTCTGGTAAGTTAATGATATCCCAAATTCTCATTTTACTGTTTTATGAAGTAATACTACTACACTTATTAATGAAATATGCATTAAAGTAAGATTTTATTTTTCTTATAATGATATGTAAAACATAGATTAAGGTTATATAAAGTAGTTTGGGGTTGAGATCTTTGAAATATGCATTTCTCTTTTCCCAGTTTGATCTCAAATATCCTAGGGCTTAATGTCATTACCATTTTCTATGTGCATTGTAATCCTTTCAGAAATAATGAAAAATGTCATACCTAGAAAATAAGTTTATATAGATCCCACCACATGTATATAAGACACTCAAACCCAATAAAATTATTATTCATTAGCCCCTGAGCATTGCTGGGTATGACTGCCCCCAAAAAGCAATAAATAAAAATATTATTTAGGTGATTACAATGTGTTGATGCAGACTCAAATGCAACATTGTAGCACCCTGTTGGGGGATGCTCATAATAGGAAGAGCAGTGGGTATGTGGGAATCTCTGCTCAATTTGCTGTATCTAAAACACCCCTCCATAAAACCAATTAAAAATAATTATTACCACAAAAGCTGAAGAAGTGCATCATATTAAAGGCAGTTAACTCAAGTTAAAAACCCTCTTTGATGTTCCACTTGGTAATGATACAAATCTTACATGTTTTATGATGTCCATAAAAATAAGAAAACACACTAGAATATAGAAGAGATCATTAAACCTAACAATTAAAAGGTTAAAACATGTAGATTTGTGTTGCGTTATTTGGCACAACTCTTTATTTTGGTGCTCCATCCAGAGTACACTGGAGATAATACTTATGGTGTCACGTGTCACCAAGTTATGTCATCTCTGAATTCCACAGGTTTGTTTTGGAGGAAAAAGCACAGGAAGAGGTCATTGGGTGGGGGATGGGAAAATAGGAAGCGGAAGGGTGAGAGAACAATTGCTTCTCCTCTTAACACTTTTTTTAAAAGCTTTTTGATCCAGAACTGTTTGTCAAACTCAAGGTTTCATGAAAAGTCATCTCTTTTATTTCACAATCAGCCTTTCTTTCTGTGTGAAAGTTCTGCAAGCTACATTCTGTCTTTGCACCATCTATTCAAATTCTTCCTGCTCATTAGTTCTATTATTGTTAACCATTTACCCAGACTCTTCTAATTCCTTTCAGTTTGTAGGGGAAGGTCTGCATGAACAGGATACTCTGAAGCATCTGCAGTAGTAGTACTTTTGAATCCTACAAAAATTAGGATTAAGTGTTTTTGTTTTTTTTTTTAACTTAAAAAATTTTTTTAACTACATGTGTTGTAACTGAGTGCCTGGTGACAGTCCCACAGCTTCGGGAAGTGCAAGTGCAAGGTGTCTGTCTCAGTTTCTCTCCCTGTGGACAGAGTCCTGCCCTCATTACACTCCATCCCTGCCCCCCCCCCCCCCCCATTCCGAGGTTGACAGAGCTCTTCACGAGGCAATGGGTGTTTCCTAGGATGAAGTTTTTATGTGGACCAGTGTCAGTATGCAGAGTTGAATGCTATACACCAGTTGATAAATCTCTTCCTGGCCCTTTGATTATTAAAACCTCTACTCAATAGCAATTGAGTAATCTTACTGGATGCAGAGGAAATTAGTTCAAGTTTATTGACTTTGAAGCATTTTATAATCTCATTAGGAAGGTAATATGTGAATTAACAAGAAAACCCTCCCCCCTGAAAAAACAAACAAACTTGTATCTATTATGGATTCCACCATACCTTCATAGTCCTCTGTCTTATCTGTTCAGCCTGTATTAGGAACTGAAAACTTCAAAATTTTATGAAAACTTTTTGTTTCTTAGTTTTTTGTCTGAGTGTTCACACTTTTGAAGAAATGCTGGTAAGTATAAAATAGAAGGGACATCATTTTTACAGCCTTTCCTAATTCCCAAGACAATAAGAGGGCAACTCACTCAGATTCTAAGATCTTTGTAGACTTAAAAATGGACTTTAAGTAAAAGCTATTTCCTGTACAATTACAGAAAGGATTCTGCTGAAACTTCAGCATGATTCTATGTTGTTGGATTAACCTTTGTTCACAGCCCTCTGTGTCCTACTTGCCTGTCCTGGGTTTTGTATTGTAAATGAAACATTGATTTTCTCTTTCCTGTATTCCCTTTACATATTCTTATGCTAGAGCAAATGTCTTTTGTATAGACACAGGGAGATAGTTAAGACTATGCATTTGTGATATAGGAGTAAATGATCTCTGAAATATTTACTCCTGGGCATCTATCATATTTCTTAACTTAAAGCCTCAGTTGCCCTTAGATTGATTCTTGTTCCTCATGCCCCAAAAGGTCTTGTTGTGGAACTTGTATGGACCCAGGGCCCTAACCCTAACCCTAACCCTAACCCTAACCCTAACCCAGGCTTCGACATGGGGCAGACTAAGTGTCATAAGCAGGACAATAATAAGCTAAAAGCAAGGTCATGAAACAAACTTGTTCCTGAACCAAAGATAAGCACTGATTTCTGACCTTTTGGATTTAGGATAAAACTTGGCTTGAGGACCATAGTCTGGAAAATATAGCGAGATCCCCAGGAAAAACCACTCTTTACAAATGTCTGTATCTCTTACTGTGTTTATATGAAATGACTAGAAATATTATTATTATATTATTATTAAGATGATTTTTACCAGCCAAGGAAAGGAGAAAACAATGTGCCAGGATTCTGCCTCTGACCTTGGCGGGTCCATAGGCACAGGGTAGGTTTCTATCTCTGGAGGGAGGTCCCCTTATAGATAACCTAGGAAGGAGGAACTTTATTTTTTTATACCATCTTATTCTTTTAATAGGATTAACTCCATTTATAATAGGATATAATAGGATCAACTCCATTTACCTATTGCATTTTGAAGGATTTAAAGATCAGAGTTGACGTGAATAAAGTGTGGAGCCTCTGACTATCAAGGAGCCTGCAGTTTCTGTTCCTTTGTCCATTTGTGAGGGCGGGGCACAGTTATTGGCCGGGAATGTGCCTGGGGACCCTGTCCAACTCCAATATCTGTTGGGGACCTTGCTGAGCTCCAACACTATATAACCTGGGCTTATGTTTATTGTTTACACTATGAGTTGAGGATACAGGTTGCAAGGGCTGGAGAACATTTCCTAAATACTTTCTTTCAAAGAACATCAGATTAATCATTAAAAACCCTATGATCGAATGATAAAACTGATGACAATCTTAAAGTAGAAGTGATGTGTTATGGGAAGAAGAGTTCTGGGAGATGGAAAAAAAAAGAAAAATGATTTGATGGGCTTATGGTTTTGGTGTTACAGTGTGGTGGAGTGCCAGTGACCATCGCCTTTATTTTCCCTCTCTGCTCCTTTCTCCTGGTGCTCCTAAGTCCCTTTGGTTCCATCAGTGCAAAGTGGATAATATACAATATTTTACTAGTGTAAAACAAATTTATTTGAAAGCAACCAATTTTTCAAAACCTGAATTTCAACTAATTGACCTTAATTGCTTCCTGATGGAGTTTATCAACATTTGAAATTGTTTGGGTGGATTTAGTTGATAGTAGCTAGGTAATGAATCTGTAAATTCAGAAGAGGAGAGAGGTAAATTTGTCAGTATCTTTTCTCTTCTTTGCAAGTTAAAATATATATTTGAGTTTACAATAGCATTTAAGAAGTTTTATAAACTATTATCAAAGCAGAGTTTTTGTGGTGCATGGCTTTAAAAGTGAAAAGAACCCTTCAGTATGAGCTAAAGACTACATATAAAGTTTCAAGACATAATCTTCCACAGATTTACCACTGCCTGTGAGTCATTGCTTCGGGGATTTTGGAATGTTGGAATTTTGTTGATATTGAGGTATATTTAGTACTTTTTTTTGGTCGGAGAAAAATTTGCTGCTATCAAGTTATTTGTGTTACTATATTTGCTATCACTGTCTTCCCGTTTATCTTCGATTTGCTCGAGCGGGCACCAGTAACATCTCCATATGACCTGTCTCATGCAAGTAGAGCCCAAGGGAACCTGCTTGCTCCAGGAACATAAAGAGCATCAAACCATTACATCAGGTAATGGGAATGAGGTCTATAATTGTTACTGGTATCTGGCATATCAAATACGACACGGGTAGCTTGCCAGGCTCTGCCGTGTAGGTAGCATACTCTTGTAGTCATCTCAAAATCCAGCATTTATTGATGAACCGCGCAGCCACTAGCGGCCCGCGAGCCGGACTGTGATAGGCTGGTCTGCTGGGAGGAGTTCTGACGAGGAGGAAGTCCGGATGTGGAAAATGGAGGTCCTCATGGAATGAGGGGTCGTCTGGCTTGTTGTGAGGCTCTGCTGGGCCGGAATAAAAAAAGACTGCAGCAGGGTGGATCTTGATGAGCCGGGCTGTGATATGCTGGTCTGCTGGGTGGAGTTCTGACGAGAAGGAAGTCCGGATGTGGAAACTGGAGGTCCTCATGGAGTGGGGGGTCATCTGGCTTGCTGTGAGGCTCTGCTGAGGTGGTGGTCCAGGGCTAGAACCTGCCATCCCTCCTGGGCACCTCATGAGCGGCTGGGCACAGTGAGAGTCAGTAGCAGCTCTGCCTCATGTCTGTCTCTTTATATTTGCTGTAAAGACAAATTATTTTTGTTTCTAGCAAATATTGTAACTAAAATGTATACAGATATATAGAAGTATTTCCAAGTTCTCTAAGCATGTCTAAGAGTACTATTGACATGCTTTAAGCATGTCTAAAAGTACATTATCAAATAAGCCACTTTATTATTTTGAATTGGAATGGTGATTAGTAGAGGGTTCAATGTAGAATATAGATGATATAGACACTATTATTACTCCATTATGTTTCCTTTCTCTTACTATTTTTTAAAAATTGAATCACTGTGAGAAACACAGTTACAAAGCTTTCCTGAAACATTGGGTTTCAGTCACACAATGTTCCAATACACATCCTTCCACAAGTATACATTTCTCACCCCCAATGTCCTCAGTATCCCTACTGGCCCCCTATTTCAGGACACCTAGAAGCCTAAAAGCCTCTGCATCTGCCCTGGATTGCCTCCCTGCAGATCACTTTGTAGATAGGGGGGTAGTTTAAATGTGGCAATTTATCCGACCATGTATTCTGTACTGGCTGGTATAAATATTCTCTCATGCTACCACAATAATTGTGGGACTAGCTAGATTTTACCAGCATATTTGCCTGGCCACATTGAATCTCTAAGTAATTAGATCAGAGAGAAATGCTGTTTGACTCCAAGCAAGCAAGCATGGCTCACTGATAACTCAAAGGCAACTAAAATACAAAACTACCTTGAAGTAGACGAGACTCTTGTGAAGGCTTGGAGAAATATTTAACTGGCATTAGTATAGTCTTTGGTACAGAGACATGCCATATCAGAAACCCCCTTCTCTAGACCCTATAAAGGCATTTCCAGGCAGATCTTGGCTCAAGACATTAGGTGAGGTGCTGGGAGAAATACCTGAGGGCATTTGACCCTCCCTGCTAGGGGAAGTTCCATTTAGCTTATAGCTGCTCCCAGCTCTGCTAGGAGGTTTGAATTAGTTCTGGGTCCTTGTAAACAGCCAGATGGTCTCCTGAAGTTGCAACATTTCTATAGAGCTATTTTCCTGTTATCATCTCTAGATAGCCCAGCCCAGAATGGGCTGGGCTGGGGAGTTTGGGTGGATTTCTAGCTATAAAATAAGCTGCAAGAAGAAAGAAGCTCTCTTTTTTCCTCTTTCCATTTCTGCTTCCCTTGGCGTTTTGCTTCTCCATTCTCTCCATTCTCTGTTGGGCCTCAACACGTGGTGGCAGCCATCTTGGCCTACACGTGGCGGGGGCCTAGCTGGAAACCCAGAGTCCGGAGGTTTTCTCTGCTCTTGGATTGTATATCAGAACCTGTGTTAATAAAGCCCTTTTAAAACAGCATCGGATTCCTGAGTTTTCATCCATTCCCGCCGGCTTCAGAGGTAGAAGGGAACTCGCTTCCTGGTACTGTTGGGGACCCTGGTGGCATCCCCGAGAGCTCCCCACCCCCATCTTACTCTATGGCAGGCACTTTTCTTCTCTATTTCTCTCTGGCATTATGGTTTGCAATGCAGATACTGATGGTGCATCATGTTTGGTCCTTTATCCGCTTTCAGCACACATCTCCCATCCTGAGCAATCCCTTCCAATCCTGGTCCCTTCTCTATACCAACTATTCTCTAATGCCAGGCACAAAAAAGTTGGATCCAAATAGGTTAAAGACCTTTCTCTTACTATTAGTGAATGCTTAACTTCATAGGTTTTTTTTATTCTTTTCAGGTAAACATATTGCCAGAAATACAGCACCAACTGTGCAGAAAGGAAGGATTATGTCAAATAATTAGAAGATTTCCGGTAATCTTTCATTTGCTTTTTGTGCATAAAATTGTCAGTTTACTTAAGTAGCTAAGAATAACTTAGATTAGTATACTTAGGTCCTATGTCTGTGGATTTCAATCCATTATGGACCTTCTAGAATCCACAAGTATTTGTCAATGGTAATACCTTATTAATAAAAAATATTCATATAGTCTTAGTATTCCTTCTTTTAGTTTGCCTTATAAGTTTTAAAGTAAATTTTTTTATTTAATTGTGCTTATCTTTAGCATAAGGCCACTTCATTTAAAATTATTATAGAACATGTTAATAGAAATTTGAATTTAAAAATATGCATTTGCTTGTTATTTAGTCATTCTGATTCTATCATGTGTTTCTTCTTCCTGATACACTCTTAACATCTTTTTAAGTTTAAAAATGTCAGTAAAGGAGTAAATTACATGTCTTGACTATTAAAAATTTAGGGCAGACGTTATCTTCTCCAGGTTCTCCATATATTCATAGAGTCTGGGTGGGAAATCAGTACTTGGGGATGAAATTATAGCTTACATTAAGCCAATCAGTGAATGGAGTCCTCAGATTTCTTGCATAAAATCCATTTATTTTCTATTATCTGTGCCCATGAAAAACATTCCACTATATGATAAAATCAAAACTCAGATCTGAATATCTTTAAATTATTAAAAATTTTTTTCCTAATGGAATCAGAAAACTGGTTATCTTAACCCATCAGGTTTTCTATAGGTTTTACTTCCTCACTGAATATAAACCACAGCTGCATGCAATCTTAGAAAGACTACAGTCTTCTACTATCATTTACCTAGGATTAAAATAAAAAAGAAGCAGTTCAACTTTCAATTTAAGATAATTTTAAAAGTTCTAGCTGCAAAAAAACTTAGTTTTGTACTTATTAATTCAAATAATAATTGTTAAGAATGCCAGGATCTAATATAGCTTTTGTGAATTACAGTTGATATATTTCTTAATTTTATATTAAAAAACAAAAATAAGTATTTGTGATAGGCAATAAACTAGTGAGTCCATGAATATGGATTAAATATCTAGAAATCTTTTAGGGAAAATTTGGGGAAAATGCATACATTTTGCATGTAGCATACTTTATTAGTTTTATTGGAAGTAGTAGTTAGGGAGCTAGTCTGAAGTCATTTGTTATTGTTTTGTGGTGTCAGTGATTAAACATGGCTTCTCACTCTGCACTGAGGTGTAAACTCCTTCCCACACTACCTCCTCCAAGAGTCTACTTGGCCTATTTATTTATTTATTTATTTATTTTATTTTGGTTTTGGGGCCACAGTGCTCAGCTTTTACTCTGCTCAGTGATCATTCCTGGTGGGACTTGGGGTGAATGCTGGGGATCAAACCTGGATGAGTCATGTACAAGGCAAGCTCTCTACCCACTGTACAAATCATTTTGACCCAAAGCCAACTAATTTTAAATGTGTTTTTTACTGCCATTTTCATTTTAAATGTTTTTAATGTAATATTTTCATTACTGTTTCTTTAATATTATGTTAACAAACTATAATGAGAAGAATAAGAGCTCTTTAGTAAGACAGTAATATATTATAAGATTATCAGTTTGAAACTACCTTCCTTCTTAGGTTTTTTTTTTTTTTGGTTCCATAAAACTAAATTTTTATTTCCTGACTTCTTTGGTGGAAACATTTTATTTTCAGGAACTGCTATGTATTGAAACATATGTAGTCTTTTTCTTCACTGTATCTATTGTGTTAACTCTTTTTTATGACTAAAAAGATAGTTTTGCCAAATACATAACATTTTAAATGGAATTACCTTTCCTGTCATGTTATCTTTCTCTGTTGAACATAATCTTTCTAGATGTATGGCTTTAAAAAGTAATATCCCCACATTCTTTCTGGTTTAAGCTTTATAAACAATGGTTTTTGCTAGAGACTTTTTCTTTGAATACGTATTAGATATATAAACTTAGTATTCAAAAGATTAAAGGTATTTGTTGTGAAAACTAAGCACAGACAAGATGGCAAATGTCAGTACTAAAATACATACTATTTAAAAAGTTAGACTGGAACATAATTCATAAAGTAGTCATTTTAATTAAAAAGTGGTTCACACCATTAACAAATGCCTCTTTAATTGATAGAACAAACACTATTTATTTATTGTCTTTTGGTCCATACCCAGTGGTGCACAGGGCTTACTTCTGGCTTTGTGTTTCAGGATCTATCCTGGCAGGCTCAGGGGACCATACGTTGGTCTGTTGATTAAACCAGAGCCAGCCATATGTAAGGGAAGCACCTTACCCTTTCACTGTCTGTCCAGCCCCAAAAGATAAATTTTAAGTCCAATGTATTTAGCTCTGCTGCATATTAACTTTGTGATTAGGTTTAGGGTTGTTTGTGGGTTTTGATTTTTGTTTTTTAATTTATACAGTGAAGGTAATGACACTCTACGAGATTTAATTATATTAAAAGTAGTTTCTGTAAGTATGTGCTTGTATTATTGGATTTGAAGACTAGAGCAGGAAATTCCTTACATGAAACATATAAAAATAATATTGGATTATCTCAGATTTAAACACTCAAAGGGTGAGACATCAGTATATAGTATTCTCTTTTTATATGATTATTTACTGCATTTTTTTGCTTTTATGAAAACTTTGTGAAGTGTCTGAGATTTTATTCTTCATCTAAGTTTGCAATTAAATCTTCATAGATGTTGGCAAAGATATCTTGGGTCTCTTCTTGAGAAACAAATTACTTTATCATCTGTACCAGTTACTGAGTCCCAATTCCCACAAGTCTATGGGAACAGAGCTAGGATGACACTTGTTTATTTAGGAATGTTGCAGTTCCAGAGAAGAGCTCAGAGCTTAAGGAGTTTGTTTTAGAATGTTTTAGAATGGACAGAATATGCCTGTCCTTTGCCTTGCAAAGAGTGATGTTTTTTGTTATACTTGACAAACCTTTGTTTTTTGTACAGTCTTTGCTCCATAGTGAGAAAACATTCTATTTTTCAAGGCTATCCACTATGTGTATGTGCATGCACGTATGCCTGTGTGTGTGTGTGTGTGTGTATACATCCTTTGAAAAGATAGTTCAGAATGAGGATTTCCAGTGTTTATGTGCAAAATGAGAAGAACTAAAAAAAGATACATTGGCAAGCATCTCCCAGCTTTTGGAGAGAAATATCTGACAAATTCTAATGTCCAGCTCTACTTCATTTTCCTTACCTCCCAAAAAATGGCATTAAACAATTATCCATGACACTGAGATTCCATGTTTGTTCCAAGTATTTTCGCATTCAAACTTGCTGGTCCTGGGAGTATCTCGAACACTACAGAGAACAGGCTGTATCTCGAACACTACAGAGAAGTAGGGATTCCAGAGAGGAGAGATGATATTACTGCTACTATGAAGGGTCTGAGATTTTACAGAGGACGTGGGTACCCTGCATGTGTGGGACACGGCAGCAAACAGGGCCAGATATAAGGGAGTGTTTGAAGGCAGCATATTGGACCTACACAGTCCGTTCCATTCCACAGCCAACAGAGTGTACCTGTCACTAGGGTGGTGACTCACGCGAGAAGGCACAAATCCATGGAATTTTTATTGGCGAGCTCAAAGCTCTATTTTTATCTTTCTGTTTGTGTTTGTTTTGCCTTAAAAATATTATTTAGTCATTTGTAGTTGTCTTTGACTTATTGATAATAGATTTTTTGGTTGCTTTTGATTAGCTTTTTAAAAAATAAAAAGGATTTCTTTCCACATTTGAAATACAAGTATAAAAATTAATATCAATGAATTGTTTTAGTTGGGTGGCGAGTTGTTTTTGTTCTTTTATTTTAGTGCAGCTTCAATCCTAAAAGTCCTGGCAAGGACTGTGCCAATTTTCTGGCTATTACTCATTCTTTCCAGTAGTTTTATCTTAGCTCTGAACACTGACATACACGTGAAGTTTTAAGCATAACCAAACTTTTTACTCAAGGATAGAATTTTGAAGACTTTAGCATCTAAATCTCATTTATTCAGTAACATATTGAATATATAAGAAATAAAAAGCAATGCAAAGGTAAGACCTTTTGTATTATCTATTTAATGCTTAAATATGGATATTACTACTAAATATAAAGCATTTTAACTAGTATTGGTAATTATTTTAAGATAATAACCAATAATAATCATTTATCACATGCTAATGATTATTTTTAAGACCTCCAAATTTAAAATTTCTTGTTTATTATTTTCCAGTGAAATATATTCAGCATATTGGGTGGCTGAGTTTGAATAACAAAGAAAAGTGCAAAGTATTAACATAAATATCTTTTGAGAATTTTTTTTTTTTTTGCTTTTTATATTCCCCCTCTCCTCTGCTGTAAGTTGAAGAATGTTCTTCAAAGGAGAATGCAGGAAAGAGAACCTTCTCCAGTACTAAAGAGAGTGGGAGCATTTATCTCTACCAGGCAATCAAGCTGGGTCCCACAAAAAGCTAAAGTTTGTTGTCACTGCTCTAAAATACAGACTTCCTCACTAGGTATTATGTGCACTTTGGGAGTCTCTCGTTCCAAAGACTTTCACCTCAGGGCCCACAAGATTAAATCCTTGATGCAAAACATTCTTCCCCCCAGTAAAACTCATATCTCCTTAGTGTGACTGACTTCAGCTAGGTGATAGCACAAAGTAAGCTGATGGAACTAATTCAGACTAAATTACACCCTCTCTCCCAGTTATAAGCCTCTTAGACATATTTGCATTTTTTATAAAAGAAGCTTGCAAACCCAATGAATTTCTAATTGGTAGAAATTCTGGAACTGCATTCAAATTCTATTCACTTCAACGGCAAGTTGTCTAACTCCAAACACTTACAAATACACCAACTCTTCACCTTCTGTGCCATGACCTACCTAACCCAAGTGAGCATTCTCTCCTTTCTTTCCAGTCTGTTTCTGAGACTGTAGGCAGAGCTATCTTCTTTCCTATCCATTTCATGAACCAAACAAGTGTATTAGGCTTCTGTGCAAAGGCCACAAAGTAAGATTCAGGTAACTAGAACACCGATGTTTTCACTTGGTGAAGCCGTGAGGTTTTTTTCTTAGAAAATAAGTCACATGACTAAGTATTTATGAGGACCTGGTATGTGGCATACAATTTGATAAGCAGGAGAGACCAGATAACTACACGTTGTTCAGTCTTGGCTTGTCATCATATCTATAGATTCTTTAACATGAGGCAGTGGTAACAGGAAGCAGGGCAGCACCCTTTGGCCTATTCCTGATCTGTCTCAACAATGTTAGAAACTTGGGAAAGTTCCTCATGTTTATCTCTCTTAACAAAATTCAGTTACCTCGAAGACTCAGTGTATCAGCGTATGAAGTCACCTTAGCTGTCTGCTTCTATCCTCATTAAGCCCATAATTCT
>JAJIBD010009313.1:0-38544 GCA_021461705.1 Cryptotis parvus
ACTTTTTTTAAGTAATAGTTTATCTCCAGTCATCACATCAATAGGCTGCAAGGCTAGATTATTATTATAAGTGAACTAAGTGTAAATGGTTTTAACAGTAGTTTGTGATGTCTTTTGCAACTTATTTTGGAAGAATTTAGGCATTTCCTGAATCTTGGAGAACTCGAGTTTTAACAAGACATAGTGGGACCCAAAGCTTCTTGGCAGGGTTGCCATCCATTGAAACATAGGCATATCCTTTTCCTCGAATGAGGAGGTTACCTGTTACCCATTTATCATCAATTTTCACCCAGATAGGTGCATTGATTGGTTTCTGAGCCTGTATATCTTCTTGAAAATGTCTTTCAGCAGCTGTGTACATCTCGCCTGAGGTAAATTTAAGAAATTTAAGGTGAATAATGTTAAAGATAAAGAATCCATTGGAGGCATACTTGTTTTTCGTTGCTTCAATAACTGAGTTTTAAGCGTTCTGTGAGCACGTTCAACAATTCCTTGTCCTTGTGGATTATATGGAATTCCTGTAATATGTTTGATCTGCCACTCTTCGCAAAAATGATTTGAAGGTTTTGCTGGTGTAAGCAGGACCATTATCTGTTTTTATGGTATGGGGGAATACCCATGACAGAGAAGCACTGAAGTAAAAAGGAGCACACAGATTTGGCTCTTTCAGAGGTCATTGGAACAGCCCATATGAACCGAGAATACGTATCAATGACCACATGAAGGAAAGGTTTGTTTGGGAATAAGTTAGTATGCGTTATCGACCATCTGCCACAATTGGTTTGTCTGTAAACCTCGAGGATTAGCTCCAGCTACATGAGATGTACAATGTAAGGGAGCACAGACAGAACAATTACGGACAATCTGTTTAGCTTGTCTCCAAGGGATACCATGATGTACATGAAGGCAGCGAGCATTTGTATGCAGAGTTTGGTGCTCTTCCTCAGCTGATTTGAATACAGGTGCTGCCAAGAGATCTGCTGCTGCATTTCCCTCGAACCATTGGCCTGGGGAGGCCCGAGTGTGACCGGATATGTGAAATATATAGGGAATGTTCTTTTTTGGAGGATTTCTTGCCGTTTCTTGAGTAGCTCCTGAATTATAGGATTATGGGCATTTAATGAAGCAGTGACGATTCCAGGAAATAAACCAACTACATATGCCGAATCACTCACCACATTACATGGGCCAGATATATGGGATAGTAAATGTATCAGGGTTGCGAGTTCCACTTGCTGAGCGGATTTATAATTTGTGTGCACTGTTGTGGTCAATGAAGGACCAGTAATTCCGCCCTTTCCTGATGAGGAGCCATCAATATAGTATACTGGAGCATCAGGAATAGGTGAGGAATGGACAATGGTGGAAATTACAAAAGGTGTCCTTTTCAGAAATTCCCAGGTTTTTCCAGCTGGGTAATGATAAGATATTTCTCCTGAAAAATCTGCTAAAGCTCTTTGAAGGATTTCATTGAGTGGTAAAACAGCTTCAATTTCTTTTTTAGGGCCAGGTAGTACAATTACATGAGGATCATGTCTAAGTAATACTTGGGTTCTTGATCTTCCCTTAATTATAAGATTGGCTATCATCTCAAGGTAAGGTGTAGCAGTACGATTCTGCTTGTTATGTAAATAAACCCATTCTAATGGTCCAGATAATTGGGCTATAGCAGTAGTTGGAGACTCCGGGAGTGTTGAAGACCAATAACCATACCTTTTCTCCGGGATTAAATCTGGAGAGGTAAGATTTTTGAAGCCTATCCATGAAAAAGTCGAATTCCTTTTTGAGCTTTAGGAATTTGTTGCCTTGGGCTATTCAAAGCAGGATCACCTTCAAGGGTGTGGAACAGGTTACTGAGCTCACAGTTAGGAATCCCAAGGGAGGGCGCACCCAGTTGATATCTCCCAGCAGTTTTTTGAAAATCATTCAAGGTTTTGAGCCTTTTTGACTAATGGAAATCTTTTGAGGACGCACTGTAGTGCGGTCAAGAGCATTCATATGGAGGCTGCATCTGGATTTTTTCCGAGCTACTTGTAAACCAGCCTCGGGTAAAACTGTCATTACTTCATTATACAAATTTTGGAGATCTTTGGAATTATCACAGGCTAGCAAGATATCATCCATGTAGTGGATGATGTATGCATGGGAAATTTAACAGGAGTAGGTGTTGACACATTGTTGGTGAGTTAGTCATTCCTTGTGGTAATACTGTCCATTGAAACCTACGTAAAGGACCTTTATGATTGATGGATGGAACTGAAAATGCAAACCTTTTACTATCATCTGGGTGGATACGTATTTTGTAGAAACAATCTTTTAAGTCTATGATAATTATTGGCCAATCTTTAGGAATAGCTGCTGGGGGGGGAGCCCAGGTTGTAGGGCTCCCATGGGGATCATTGTGGAATTGACATTCCTTAGGTCAATCAGCAACTGCCATTTGCCTGATTTTTTTCTGTATCACAAAAACTGGGGAATTCCATTCTGAAAACGATGGCTCTATATGTCCTAAATTCAACTGTTCTTCCACTAGATTTGTCAGCGCCTCTAACTTTTTTGATATTGAGGGGCCACTGTGGTGTCCAAATAGGTTTGTTAGATTTCCACTGAATACAGATAGGTGGTGGGCGCTTAATCACAGTGGCCCCAATTAAAAGGGTTACTCCCTGAGTTACGCTTATTAAGGGGAGCTGGAACAGGTGCCCGATGTGGGATTGGACGAGGTATGTGAATCACTGCCTCCCCACTGCTCCAGCATGTCTCGACCCCCATAAGTTTAAAGGCATAGGGGCTATATAAGGCTGGACCATGGCTACGTTCCCTTCAGGGCCAATACATGGCAGCCATCTCACACTCTGTTGGAGAAGAGAAGAGGAGATATTGTCTACCCTGCTCAGGCTATGGGACACTCTCTTTAGGGCCCAGTGAGAGGGCCAATACTTGGTGGAGATTAAGGTCATGTCTGCCCCTGTATCCAACATACCTTTGAATTTCTGTGACATGCCTGTGAATTTCTGAATGTCTGCCCCTAAGACTGTCACAGTCTTAGGGCAGAGAATGTCAAGACTGCCATTGCCTGATGGGGTAGGCCGGAGAGTATTTATTGATTGCAATTCTGTGGGTTCTGATTTGGAGGATACTGGGCAGGTGGGACGAATGAGGGTGCCCCTGGATTCAGCTGGGCCTGGGGCTGGCCCCCACCCAGTTTCCCCTCATTCGAGGGAGGCATAGGTGTCATTTGAGCCTGCGGAGCTTGTGGAACCTGGGAGGGAGTCCATGTAATATTTCCCATAAAGGGATTATTAGGATGTTGCCCTGTATCGATAGTTTTAGGAGATGGGCAATCTCTACGGTTGTGCCCCTTCCCTCCACAGTTAAAGCAGGTTATCTGTCCAGATGAAGCCTGAGGCTGACTGACTTCGCCTCCTAGACCGACAGTCTCTGGCCCAATGTTTTCCCTTCCTGCACCTTGGGCATGGTCCAGGTGGGGCCCTCCGAGGGGTGGAGTTGCGATTATTAACATGGTTTACCTGGTAACTGTTTATCCTTTGAGGATTATTGTTTCTCCCCCCTGGAAGTGTTTGATATTTCACCCCTCTCCTGATCCTCCTGCTGTATGGGATAAGCCTCTATAGCATTCTGTGTCCCATGGGAGGCCAAACCAACGTTTCTACAGGCCTTTAGATATCCCATGAGGTCTTCCTTTTCCTTAATACTATATACTATTGCTCGACAATTTTGATTAGCATTTTCATATGCTAAGATTCGTTTTAGGATTTGTTGAGTGGTTGGGTCTTGAACCTGTCTTTGGATTGTATCACTTAATCTCCCAACAAAATCAAAGTATGGTTCATTAGGACCCTGGTAAATTTTTTGTACAGCTACCTAGATATTCTGGGTCAGAACCTACTTTTTTCCCCATGCTTTTAATGCTGTCTCCGAACAAATCGTAAAACAGGTTCAGGTAATGTCGCTTGTTTTTCTTTCTTTTGCCATTCACCTTCACCTTTCAGCATGGCAAAAGTTATATTATGGCCAGATTCTGTATCTCTTAAAGTTTCAATATTCATGTTAACCCCATCTGCATACCACATTTGCCATTGCATGAACTGTGATTGGTTCAGACAAGTACGGGCTACCATTTCAAAGTCTGACAATACCCACTGTTTATTTTGGCTCCAATCAGCTAAATATTTTAAAGAATAAGGACTTGATATTCCAAACCTGTCGCAAGTCTTCCTAAATGGGGTTATTGACTCAATTCTTAAGTCTTCATGAATTGGTTTTACTTTATCTTTAGATTGGTCATGAGAAAGATTGCTGGGCTTTGCTCTTTGATTATTATTAGATTGACAACCACAGGAACTGCAAGGCTCTTGGGGCCTGCACGAGCTAACCTGTTTCTCCCCCTTCTTCCTCATCATAGCTTGTAGTATCTGTCAGAGGAGCATATTCCCCTTTGAAGGTATTAACTCGGGGGAGATTTTCAGCTTGAGAATTTGCCTCCTCTGGGTTTCCCTGTTCCTCCTCTAAGTTATCAGCCACATTAGAATTCTTTTTTTAGATTTTTTCGCTGGGAATGTATACACCTTATTCAAGTCTACAGCCTTGGGGCGTGTTTGTGAACGGCTTTTAGTTGGTTCACGCCTCAGTATCCGGTATGCGCTAGGTCCTGATTGATAAGTTATGAAATCAGAAATCTCCCTGCGTAACACATCCATTTCTTGGTTTAAGTTTCCAAGTTTCCTATATGTTTCTTCCTTTTGTTCTTTCAATCTTATGTCTAACTTCCAAACCTCCTCTTTCTGTCCATCTATCCTAACTCCCTGTTTGTCAATTTCTCCCTCTAAGTGCTTATCTTACTGATATCCTTCTTCTGCTCTTCAAACTTTACTTCAAATTTTAAATCCTGTTTAATAATTTTACTTTCCTGTTCTTCTAATTTTTCTTTGAATTTTAAATCCTGTTCTTCTAATTTTTCCTCAAATTTTGAATCCTGTTTAATAATTTTACTTTCATGTTCTTCTAATTTTTCTTTGAATTGTAAATCCTATTCTTCTAATTTCTTTTCAAATTTTAAACTCTGTTTAATAACTCTGTCCTCAAGCTTTAAGACCAGTTTATCTGTAATTTTATGATTCTCATTTATTTCTTTAATCGCTGAGTAAACCTCGTCCCTTAAGATTGCATTCAATCTATTACTTTCTTCCCTCTCTCTATTAAACATTGTCCTTACACAAATGTACAGTTTAAAAATCGCAAGGACCCAGATGATTTGTGAAAAGATTCAGTAGTTCTCAGAAAGGAACTTCATTGACTGGGCTATGTATGATTCTGACCCAATAAAAGGTACAACATATCTATACCACGAGAAATCCATCATTTCACTCACGGTTTGGACGCAGATGATCTCTGTCCGATGATGATTAGGCCAGACGATGTCCGTCGAGCCCACCCAGGGACGCCAGATGTCGGGGAACGCTGCCAGGGTCCCCAACAGTGTCAGGACAGAGGTTGTCTTCTACCTCCAAGGACGCCGGGAGAACAGATGAAAACTCACGAATCCGGTGCAGTTCCAAAAAATGGCTTTTAATAGTACAAAAGCTCTTCCACAGCAAACCAATATAATGAACAAACTCTAGCTCTGGTCCGAACTTAGAACCATACAAAAGAGCCTAAGTCTCCACACCAAGAGAGAGAGGATCTCACCCAGGCTGAGTCCTACCCAGAAGAAGGAGCAAAAGGCCAAAGAGCAAAAGGCCAAAAGCCTAAAGCCAAAAGGCACAGGGAGCCAAAAGCTGAAGGCTGAGGAACCAAAAGTCAAAAGGTGAAGGGGGCCTCAAGTCAGCCCCTTATATACACCAAAGTAATCCAATCGGGAGGTTGTCATGTCAACAAAGAACCCTAAACAGAGTGTAGTGCCACATCTTATTGCAGGTATAAACAAAGGTTATGACAAGGACTAACGGAGATTATCTCTTATGTAAAACACTGGAGAGAGAGGGGCTGATATAAAGTAATACATCTTAACTTCATGAGCTTCATGTAATCTAGATGGTACCCACAAGGTCCTTCTTATTATTATCTGCACCAGGGTGATTCTGAGTATGTTGTTCTCGTGTACTGAAAGGGTCACACTCACCTGCTTAGAGCAAACTAGTATGATCCTTCCTATAGCCTTCCTATAGTCTCAGCGTAGCCAGGGTAGTAGTCTCCTGGTAAATTCTAACTGTCCCATGTTGGGTGCAGTGGGTATAAAGAGGAGCTGTGCCCAATCTAGAAAACATAGAAGTCTTAGTAGATGTATAAGTCAGAAGTTATTCAATCAAGGTGACTTCTGTAACTGCCACACCCTCTAGCAGTGTTTACATAGAAGAGAGGTCTCATTAGAATGAACCTTGACTTAAGTAGATTAAGCTGGGAGTGGGCAAAACAACAAAACTCCCAGAATAGCTAAATCTATCCTCCCACAGGTAATGATAAGATATTTCTCCTGAAAAATCTGCTAAAGCTCTCTGAAGGATTTCACTGAGTGGTAAAACAGCTTCAATTTCTTTTTTAGGGTCAGGTAGTACAATTACATGGGGATCATGTCCAAGTAATACTTGGGTTCTTGATCTTCCCTTAATTATAAGGTTAGCTATCATCTCAAGGTAAGGTGTAGCAGTACGATTCTGCTTGTTATGTACGTAAACCCATTCTAACGGTCCAGATAATTGGGCTATAGCAGCAGTTGGAGACTCGGGAGTGTTGAAGACCAAGAACCATACCTTTTCTCCGGGATTAAATCTGGAGAGGTAAGATTTTTGAAGCCGATCCATGAAAAAATCTAAATCCTTCTGAGCTTTAGGAGTTAGCTGCCTTGGGCTATTTAAAGCAGGATCACCTTCAAGGGTGTGGAACAGGTTACTGAGCTCACAGTTAGGAATCCCAAGGGAGGGCGCACCCAGTTGATATCCCCCAGCAGTTTTTGAAAATCATTCAAGGTTTTGAGCCCTTTCTGACTAATGGAAATTTTTTGAGGACGCACTGTAGTGCGGTCAAGAGCATAGCCCAAATATTCATATGGAGGCTGCATCTGAATTTTTTCGGAGCTACTTGTAAGCCAGCCTCTGGTAAAACTGTCATTACATCATTATATAAATTCTGGAGATCTCTGGAATTATCACAAGCTAGCAGGATATCATCCATGTAGTGGATGATGTATGCACCAGGAAATTTAGCACTAATGGGTCGCAAAACCTCATCAACAAAGTGTTGACACATCGTAGGTGAATTAGTCATCCCTTGGGGCAATACTGTCCACTGAAACCTACATAAAGGACCTTTATGATTAATGGAAGGGACTGAAAATGCAAACCTTTTCCGATCATCTGGGTGGATAGGTATGCTGTAAAAGCAGTCTTTTAAATCTATGATAATTAGCGGCCAATCTTTAGGAATAGCTGCTGGAGAGCCCAGGTTGCAGGGCTCCCATGGGGACCATAGTAGAATTTACATTCCTTAAGTCAATCAGCAAACGCCATTTGCCTGATTTTTTCTGTATTACAAAAACAGGAGAATTCCATTCTGAAAACGTTTCCTCAATATGTCCTAATTTCAGCTGTTCTTCCACTAGATTTGTTAGCGCCTCTAACTTTTTTGGTATTGAGGGGCCACTGTGGT
This sequence comes from Cryptotis parvus, assembly GCA_021461705.1. Lineage (NCBI taxonomy): Eukaryota > Metazoa > Chordata > Mammalia > Eulipotyphla > Soricidae > Cryptotis > Cryptotis parvus. The sequence continues at coordinate 7,666 of JAJIBD010009313.1, forward strand.
GTCCATATAGGTTTGTCAGACTTCCACTGAATACGGATAGGTGGTGGGCGCTTAACCACAGCGGCCCCAATTAAAAAGGGTTACTCCTGTGTTAGGCTTATTATGGAGAGCTGGAACAGGTGCCCGATGGGGAATTGGACGAGGTATGTGAATTCCTGCCCCCACTGCTCCAACATGTCTCGACCCCCATAAAGCTAAAGGCATAGGGGCTATATAAGGCTGGACCATAGCTACATTCCCTTCAGGGCCAATACACGGCAGCCACCTCGCACTCTGTCGGAGAAGAGAGGAGGAGATATTGCCTAACCCGCTCAGGCTATGGGACACTTTCTTTAGGGCCCAGTTAGAGGGCCAATACTTGGTGGAGATTATGGATATGTCTGCCCCTGTATCCAACATGCCTTTGAATTTCCTTTTTATAAATTTCGATGGGTATAACCGGCCGCTTGGCCTGCGAAATCCTGGTAGTGTACCCAACTAGATAGTTAGCAGGTGGCTGGTGGGCTTGGTTCTGTGTGGCTGTATAACCAACAATGAAGTTGGCAGAAGGGTTGGTACTGTTTAAGCCACCAGTTCTAGGGTGTTCGGACTGACTAGACAGATCCTCAAAAAATAATAATAGTTTAGCAAGTGGTTCCCCTTTTTTAAAAGTCCATTTAGTTGGCACAGATATTGAAAGTATTATCTCTCCATGAGATTCAGGATCCAGAAGTCCGAAATGCACCTTAATTCCCTTAAATTTCAGCCAATCGCTCCCCTGAATTAAACCCATACTACCTGGGTGAGCAGGTCCTTTTATCCCTGTTTTTAGCATGTAAGGATCTTGACTTGGGTATATTGTGACAGTCTTAGGGCAGAGAATGTTGAGACCGCCATTGCCTGATGGGGTAGGCCAGAGAGTATTTATTGACTGTAATTCTGTGGATTCTGATTCGGAGGATACTGGGCAGGTGGAATGAACGAGAGTGCCCCTAATTCGGGGCCGGGGCTGGCCCCCACCCAGTTTCCCGCATTTGGGGAGGCGTAGATGTTATTTGAGCCTTCGGAGCTTGTGGAAGCTGGGAGGGGGTCCATGTAACGTTTCCCATAAAGGGTTTATTAGGATGTTGCCCTGTATTGATAGTTCTAGAAGATGGGCAATCTCTACGGGTGTGCCCCTTCTTTCCGCAGCTAAAGCAGGTTATCTGTCCAGATGAAGCCTGAGGCTGACTTCGCCTCCAAGACCGACAGTCTCTGGCCCAATGTTTTCCCTTTCTGCACCTTGGGCATGGTCCAGGTGGGGCCCCTCCGAGGGGTGGAGTTGCGATTATTAGCATAGTTTCTCTGATCATTGTTTATCCTTTGAAGTTTATTGTTTCTCCCCCTGAAGTTGTTTGACATTTCATCCCTCTCCTGATCCTCCTGCTGTATGGGATAAGCCTCTATAGCATTCTGTGTCCCATGGGAGGCCAAACCGACATTTCTACAGGCCTTTAGAAATCCCATGAGGTCTTCCTTTTCCTTAATACTATATAGTTTTGCTCGACAATTTTGATTAGCATTCTCATATGCTAAGGTTCGTTTTAGGATTTGTTGAGTGGTTGGGTCTTGAACCTGTCTTTGGATTGTTTCACTTAATCTCCCAACAAAATCAAAGTATGGTTCATTAGGACCCTGGTAAACTTTTGTATAGCTACCTAGAAATTCTGGGTCGGAACCTACTTTTTCCCACGCTTTTAATGCTGTCTCCCGAACAAATTTTAAAACAGGTTCAGGTAATGTCGCTTGTTTTTTTTTTTCTTTTGCCATTCACCTTCACCTTTTAGCATGGCAAAAGTTATATTATGGCCAGATTCTTTATCTCTTAAAGTGTCAATATTCATGTTAACCCCATCTGTATACCACATTTGCCATTGCATGAACTGTGATTGGTTCAGACAAGTATGGGCCACCATTTCAAAGTCTGACAATACCCACTGTTTATTTTGGCTCCAATCAGCTAAATATTTTAAAGAATAAGGACTTGATATTCCAAACCTGTCACAAGCCTTCCTAAACGGGGTTATTGACTCAATTTTTAAGTCTTCATGAATTGGTTTTACTTTATCTTTAGATTGGTCATGAGAAAGATTGCTGGGCTTTGCTCTTTGATTATTATTAGATTGACAACCACAGGAACTGCAAGGCTCTTGGGGCCCCCCCCGAGCTAACCTGTTCCTCCCTTTCTTCCTCACCAGAGCTTGTAGTATCTGCCAGAGGAGCATCTCCCCTTTGAGGGTATTAACTCTGGGTGAGATTTTCAGCTTGGGAATTTGCCTCCTCTGGGTTTCCCTGTTCCTCCTCTAAGTTATCAGCCACATTAGAATTCTTTTTAGATTTTTTTGCTGGGAATGTATACACCTTATTCAAGTCTACAGCCTTGGGGCGTGTTTGTGAATGGCTTTTAGTTGGTTCACGCCTCAGTATTGGGTATGCGCTAGGTCCTGATTGATAAGTTATGAAATCAGAAATCTCCCCTGCTTAACACATCCATTTCTTGGTTTAAGTTTCCAAGTTTCCTATATATTTCTTCCTTTTGTTCTTTCAATCTTATGTCTAACTTCCAAACCTCCTCTTTCTGTCCATCTATTCTAACTCTCTTTTGTCAATTTCTCCCTCTAAGATAGTGCTGGTCTTACTGATATCCTTCTTCTGCTCTTCAAACTTTACTTCAAATTTTAAATCCTGTTTAATAATTTTACTTTCCTGTTCTTCTAATTTTTCTTTGAATTTTAAATCCTGTTCTTCTAATTTTTCCTCAAATTTTAAATTCTGTTTAATAATTTTACTTTCCTGTTCTTCTAATTTCTTTTTCAAATTTTAAACTCTGTTTAATAATTCTGTCCTCAAGCTTTAAGACCAGTCTACCTGTAGTTTTATGATCCTCACTTATTTCTTTAATCGCTGAGTAAACCTCGTCCCTTAAGATTGCATTCAATCTATTACTTTCTTCCCTCTCTCTATTAAATGTTGTCCTTACACAAAGGTACAGTTTAAAAATCGCAAGGACCCAGATGATTTGTGAAAAGATAGAGTAGTTCTCAGAAAGGAACTTTATAGATTGGGCTATGTATGGTTCTGAGGCAATAAAAGATACAATGTATCTATACCATGAGATATCCATCATTTTACTCACGGTTCGGAGGCAGATGATCTCTGTCCGATGATAATTAGGCCCGACGATGTTCGTCGGCCCACCCGGGACACCAAATGTCGGGGTGCGCCGCCAGGGTCCCCGACAGTGCCGGGAAGCGAGTTCCCTTCTACCTCCGAGCCGGCGAGGAATGGATGAAAACTCAGGAATCTGATGCAGTTTTAAAAGGCTTTACTTATCACAGGTTCAGGCATACAAATCAGCAAAAGGAAAAGCCCGGTGCTTAGGATCCCAGGCTAGAACCCCAACCACGTGTAGGCCAAGATGGCGGCCACTACATGTAAAGGCTTTGTAAAAAGGAGAAGACAAGACTTCCAAGAAGGGTGAGCACTCACAAAGAGAGAGCCCACAAAGAAGCGTGAGAGAGGAAACAGGCTAGTTTTATACCCCTACAACTCAGACCTTCCTCCCACTGTTATGGAAAGCAGGGAGGGTCAAATGCCCTTAGGTAATCCCTCCCTGCACCTCACCTAGGCCCTTTAGTATGCTAATGTTTTGAGCCAAGATCTGCCTGGAAATGCCTTTATAGGGTAGAGAAGGGGGTTTCTGAGATGGCATGTCTCTGTACCAAAGACTAATACTAATGCCAGTTAAATATTTCTCCAAGCCTTCACAAGTCTCTTCTACTTCATTGTAGTTTTGTATTTTAGTTGCCTTTGAGTATATCAGGGAGCCATGCTTGTTTGCTTGGAAGCAAACAGCATTTCTCTCTGATCTAATTACCCAGGGTCCTGCGTGGCCAGGCTAATATGCTGGTAAGATCTAGCTAGTCCCACGATGATTGTGGTAGCATGGGAGAATATTTATACCAGCTGGTACAGCATACATGGTCAGATAAACTGCCACATTTAGACTACCCCCTTTTCTAAGAAGTGATTTGCAGGCGGAAATTCAGAGCAGATGCAGCGGCCCTTAGGATTCCTGCAAAATATCACAAATTTAGTGAGATTTCATGTATTGTTTAAGACAAAGCTGCATGTCTAATGAGTCAATGTCACTAACTGCCTTGCACATAGCTGACCTGGCTCAGTCCTTTGCACCACATATGGTGTTCGGAGCTCTGCCAGGAATGGTCTCTAAGCACAGAGCCTTGAGTAAGCCCTGTGCATAGCTGGGTATGGCCCAAAGACCACCATCAACAAAAAAGTAATGACACAAGAAAAAAAGAAATCTTGTGCCATTATACTTAGCCTTTATTTTTCCCCATTTAGTTCTAAATTTTGTGTACATGGCTATAAAAATCATTTATTGTGTAGAAGTAGAAAAATGCTCCATTTCACATAGTAAAATATGTGTCTTAGTTTTTCAAAAAAAGTAACCCCTCTTTGTTATATACACACACATTTTTCTGTAATATATAATGCATAAGCACTCTAGTCTTTGATATTTTCTGATTATCATATCTTCAAAATCTTTTATTAAGGGAAAGTATACCACATATGATTTCATATTGCATAATATTTTGCATAATGGTATAAATATTTATTTAATCAGACAAGTGTGGGTGGGTATTCAGGTTTCATATTTTCCCTTAATTCTATTTTTCTGGCCAATACTAAGAGGAAATTTTATAAAAATACTTGTCAGTGAAAGGCAAAAAAATAAAGCATACTTCTATACTTCTTAAGATAAGCAAGTAACTATGTATACAGTTAATTTTGAGTTATGTGTAAGAAAGACAAAAATTAAATGCAGGTCTTTAGTCAATAACTCTTTGCTTGTAATTCTGTATTTCAATTTTTAAATATTTGTGCAATACAAAGAGCAGAATATTTTTTTAGTATGATGAAGGTTGTGTCCTTGCAGACTTTCCACTGTAGCAATCGCTAGAGAAGGAATGAGTTCAAGAGTTGAGAAGAGAAACTCGAAGGCAAAGCTGTTTGCTGACCCAGCCACACATTCTTCTATGATTTCTAAAGCAAATTTTGAAATGGAAACAGCAGTAGACATTTTGTCAAGGAAAGGGAAGGTCAGGGGGAAATTCCTCTTATTTCTGATAAATTTTAATATGTCTAGATTTTAACTGTTTAGATGGGTGCATATGAACAAATGGTGAGAGGGAGGAGAAACTTCAATGGGAGTAAAATGGCAAAGCTTGGATCACTGTCTGAAGTAAAGTGTTATTCTGTGAGAGGAGAAAGGTCTCCTCTAATGCATCTAAGAGCTCCTATTTTAACAGTTCCCTGTGTGAAAGTGAAAGCATTAGAGTGGTGAAACCTTGCCGGGTTACCTGCAATTTGACAACACCAGACTGTTTGTAGAGCTGCACTCTGATGGGGGTTTTAGCTTCTATGTGAGGTTCATGATGGCTTGTTTAAAGGAATTGTTTTAGCATTAGTGTGTCTATTCAGGTAACCCAAGAGTTCTCTAGCCAAGGCTGAAAGTTGTAGAAATGCAACCATCACATTTGTAGCCATAAAATACTCCCCTGATGACATTAATTTGCTTAAAAACAGCAAAAGCTCTCTTGCATTAAAAAAAATTTTTGAAAACATGTCTTGGACAAAAATATTTGGTATATCTTGCCAGATTCATTTACTTGGTTATGATTTCTTTCTCATTTAAAACATTTTCAACTTTAGTGATTAAGTGGTCATTAAATATCAGGAATAAATAGACTGTTTCAAGAAAACTCTAAATAAATCTATTTTGTATCTTGGATCTTTTTATGTTCTTTCTTTTGCACTATCACTATCACTATCGCTATCACTATCTTCCCGTTGATCATCTATTTGCTAGAGCGGGCACCAGGAATATCTCCATATGTCCTGTCTCATGCTAGCAGAATCCAAAGGCATCCGCTTGTTCCAGGAACATAAAGAGCCTCAGACCATTATATTAGGTCATGGGAATGACCTAATATAAATGTTGCTGGTATTTGGCATACCAAATACAACACGAGCAGCTTATCAGGCTTGCCGTGCGGGTGGCATACTCTTGTAATCACCTTTAAATAAAGCAATTATTGATGAATAGTGAGGCTGCTACCGGCCGCGCGATCCGGGCTGTGATATTCTTGTCTGCTGGGTGGAGTTGTGATGAGAAAGAAGTCCGGATATGGAAAACGGTGGCCCCCATGGAGTTGGGGGTGGTCATCTGGCTTGTTGTGAGGCTCTGCTGGAGTGGCAGGCCAGGGCTAGAACCCTCCATGCCTCCCAGGCGCCTCATGAGCGGCTGGGCACAGGGAGAGCAAGTAGCAGCTCTGCCCCATGTCTGAGAGTCTCTGGTTCAGCATACCTGGGCTTGATTGAAAAAGAAACTGCTGCAGATTGGGTGTCAATGATCTGGGCTGTGATAGACTGGTCTGCTGGGTAGAGTTGTGACGAGAAAGAAGTTCGGATGTGGAAAACGGTGGCCCCCATGGAGTTGGGGGTCGTCTGGCTTGTTGTGAGGCTCTCCTGGGGTGGCAGGCCAGGGCTAGAACCCGCCATGCCTCCCCGGGTGCCTCATGAGCAGCTGGGCACAAGGAGAGCAAGTAGCAGCTCTGCCCCATATCTGAGAGTGTCTGGTTCTTTTGTCTTTCTGTCTCTTTTGCACTATGAACTTTATAACCTCTCTCTCTCTCTCTCTCTCTCTCTCTCTCTCTCTCTCTCTCTGCATTAGGATATGTTGCTTTATAGCTTTGGAAATTTTTTGACCACAATATTTATTCAAAACAAAAATTTTGCTCTTTGTTTTTGTTTTACTTATTTGTAAGATGTTACTCTTAAAAATAATAAATGAGCAGGGAGTGGAGAGACAGTTCAATGGGCTGAGTACATGTTTTGGGAATCAATTTGATTCCCAGAAGCACATGAACCCCCAGGGCTACTTGAGTACCCTGAGCACAGAAGGTCTCCCCTAAACTCAGCGGGTTATGGCCCACCAAAAAAAAACAAATTAATTAATTAATTAATAGTCAAATTATTTCTAAATTTTTATATTAACTGATATCAGAAGTTTAGCTATGACTTAACTGCTATGGTATATTCACGGCAAAGAGTCAATCTAATTGCTACCTGACCTTGTATTTTTAGGAATATCCCAATGTATTCCCAAAAAGCATCTATTATAAAAAAAGCAACAGTGAACATATGGCAGGACCTTTTTAAAAATAGAGTCTAATATTTGGAGCATACGTGTTTCTTTTTTTTCTTTTTTTTTTTTTTGCTTTTTTGGGTCACACCCAGCAATGCTCAGGGGTTTCTCCTGGCTCTGCACTCAGGAATTACTCCTGGCAGTGCTCGGGGGACCATATGGGATGCCGGGGATCGAACCCCGGCCGGCATGGGCCAGCCACATGCAAGGCAAATGCCCTACCCGCTGTGCTATCGCTCCCAGCCCCGCATACGTGTTTCTTAATAACATTTATTTAAAATAAAAATAGTCAACCCTTCTTAAAATAGTAGTCCAGGGGCTGGAGCAATAGTACAGCAGGAAGGACATTTGCCCTGTACATGGCTGACCTGTGTTTGATTCTTTATCCCCCATGTGGTTCCTTGAGACCTCCAGAAGTGATGCCTGAGTGTAGATCCAGAAGTAAGCCCTGGACACATGTAGATATGGTCCAAACACCAAAAAAAAAAAGTTTAGTAAGCCAACATTTTTTAAGCATAGTTTACTAATATGTTTCTCATGGAAAATTCTTTTGTGTGGTGATGAACAGTGGTTTTTCTAATGAAATAAAGATTAAAACTGTGATCTAGACTGAGAAGGAATGAAACCACATATATAGCATGTCTTCTATGTCTCAAAAAACATAAAAGGATTTGAGATGCAGGAATCAGGACTACTTCAGAGGACAAGGAAAGAGAACGCTTTGGGGATGGATTAGTTCTACTTGGCTGGCTGTCCAGAGAAGCACCTTCACTGTGATTACCTGTTCTCAGTCCTCAGTGCCTACGATCAAGGTACGTCAATTATCAGAGGATGCCCCTGATAAAAGGCTCGAATCTTCAGACTGGTTCTAATCTCTTTTGCTTAACGGTCAGTGTTGCCTTCTTCCCAAGTCCTCACAACTGATCCTTCCCAGTCTTTCAGGCAGTAGCCCGTGTCCTTTGAGTCATTTGCACAAAATTGTCATCCTACTAATTTTTAAAATCAAATCATATTGAAATGTTGATGAGGGCAGATGGATTGAAAATTATTCTTTCACCTAATACTTCTAACCTCTTATACCTTAGTCCAATAGTTATTATTCACCTTCATTGAAGTTGACAGTTAACACTTCATTTTTAAAAAAATGCTTCTCTATTTTGACTTTGGGGCCATAACATGGGTCTCAAGGGGCTACTATTGGTCCTGTTTCAGAAGAGACGATAGTGTAGTCCGGGTATCAGACTGGGTGAGCATGCAGCTACAACTATCTCTCTGACCCTGATGATGCTAGTTTCTAGTTCTCTCTCTCTCTCTCTCTCTCTCTCTGTCTCACTGTTTCTCTGTTTCCTTCCTTCCTTCCTTCCTTCCTTCCTTCCTTCCTTCCTTCCTTCCTTCCTTCCTTCCTTCCTTCCTTCCTTCCTTCCTTCCTTCCTTCCTTCCTTCCTTCCTTCCTTCCTTCCTTCCTTCCTTCCTTCCTTCCTTCCTTCCTTCCTTATTTTGGGTCCCACCCAGTAATACTCTGGGATTACTCCTGACTCCTCACTCACTCCAGATGGTGCTCAGGGGATCATATAGGATGCCACAGATCAAACCTGGACTGGCCACAAGCAATGCAAACGCCCTCCCCACTGTACTATTGCTCTCCCACTCCCTTTATTCTTGCACATTACTTTAAGGTGGTTAAAACTAACTTTCAGAATCATTACTTGCTATACATCATTATTTAATAAATACAATATAAAGGTAATTTTTACTTTTCCTTTTTTATAAAAGTTACTGGCCTTAACATGTGTTATATTAACGTAATTGATTTTTAACTTAGAGTGCATTAAATCTGCAAATGCAGTATTTAAATCAGTGTCACTTTTAAGCCTTGAAATATGCTGGTATCTCAATTTGGACAGCTTGTTTCAGGATGTTTGCAGATGGACAGCCTCATGGCATGGCTGAATGTATGCATTAGAACATAATTGGCTAACTATAAAGATCAGTTCAACTCCTAAATGGCCTAATCAGTTTTCACAGATTTCAAGAAAATATAATAGAAGCTCTGTTCTCAATGTCTTATATTTATGGTCATAGACTTTAGGCAAACTAAATATATATAAACATATCTATTTTCCCATAAATATATTTTTTAACAATGGAACTTAATTCTGTCATGTTTGGCTTTTCTATCAAATAATTAAAATATAACATTGAAGAAATTCCAAGTAACACCCAAAATAACTTTTTTGGTTTGATTTTTATTTCATTTTACTCATGTTCAAGAGCTTTATAATTGCTTCAATTAATAAATCCTGTATGGTATTCTGCTTTTGCAGATTACTTTTTGAGGAGCAGGTATGATATATTTATTAGTAAGACCAACTATTAGAAGACCATCTATCAATAAGCTGTAAAATGGAACGGAACTGAAGTAGGAAACATTCTTGTCATTCATTATGTAGCTATGCTGTTCCTTGGTGCTGTTGTTTCTTATACTCTGAAGGAGGTATTTTGTCTTTCCATTTCTGACTTATTTTACTTAGCAAACCCCCTCAAGAGTCATGCATGCTGTAGCCAGAGGTAAGATTTCATCTTTTCTTTTTACTGAACAGTATTCCAGTATGTATGTAACACATGTTTATCCACCCACATGTCTGTTGGGTTGTTTCTAGATCTTGACTATTTCAAATGGTGCTGACATGAACATAAAACATGCATTTTACAATTAATGTTTTTATAATAATAGTACTTTTTAAGCTCATTATTTTGTTTCTTTTAATTTATATATTTTCCTTTCTCTTCCTCTGAATCTTTCAAGACATTCAGAATGCCTCTCATTCTAAAATTTTATAATTGTATACATTGCAATGGACTAGAGTTGTTACCGACTGGATCCCACGGGATGTCAAAGATCACGTGGCTGCCCACCTACAAGATGGTCAGACTTCTTCATCAAGACCCTGAACGAACAGTTTGAGGCTCTTTGCATTCCTGAAGCAACCAGATGCCATTGGGCTGCACTGGCGAGTGATAGGGTCAAATGGAAATATTACGGTGCCCGCTCGAGCAAATCGACGAATAACGGGATGTCAAGTGATCAAGTGAGCAAGTGATATATTGCAATATATTCTATTTTAATATATTTCTTAGATTTATATGTTTCTGAATTCTGGTAGTTATTTCAGAATGAGATTAGTTTCAGACATTGGTTTTATATTGTTGCAAGAATATTTCATAGGAAATGTTTGAATTTCTTACTGTAGCATATCTAAAATGACAATTATTGTTTGCCTTTCTTTTAAATTTATTATTATTGTTGAAGTTAATGCCACATGTTTATAATAATGTCAATTATGGTATTGACACCTCCAAGATGCCCAATAACTTCCATGAATGCCCTTATGTTACTTCTGGTTTACCTCTTTACTGTCTCCATTTTTCACTTCCTTGTTCTCTCCTCCCTTCTTTACAGTCTCAGTTTTGTAATTCATGGACAATTACTTGACATTCTTTGCTATTATTGTTTATTTTATTTCTTTAAACCACAGATGAGTGAGATCATACAGAATTTGCCTTTCTTTGCCTTAACATATATGTACATATATAATATATATGTTATATATACACATATGTATGCAGGTGTATATATATATCTGTTCTTATGTATATATAATATGATATATATTTTATAGCTTTTTACCCATTCATCTACTGTTGGGTATTTTGAGTTAACTAACATATCCTATCTATTGTAGTAAGTGCTATCATGAACATAGGTGTGAATGCCTCTTTTTAAATCAAAGTCTGCGTTCCTTGGATATATGCCAAGATGCTAAATCACTGGATCATATGGATGCTCTATTTATAATTTTTATAAAGGCTTCTATATAGTTTTCATTGAGTCCAAACTAGATGAACTTCCAGCAAATTTGAGTAAGGTTTCCTTTTTCTCCACCTTGATGACAGTGGTTGTTTACTGTCTTTGTGACGTGTTCCACCTGACTCTCCATTCCACCTTGACCTATTCAAAACTGTGTACTGTTCATAATTTTCAAGTGTCCAGGGGTTAACTAATGCTTCAGACCTTACTTGCTTATTGTCTCAACTGACTATAATATCTAATTGCATATTGCTTTGGGATCCAATGCAATAACAACTATCTGTGTTATACAATTCCACTAAACTCAGGTCTTTATATTTATCTTGAGTTTCCAGTTAAAAAAGTTTTATCACTGTCTTTACAATTATGTCTACAGAAAAGAGAAGGCTGTACTTAAAAGAGAGTCACCATCATTTTCATTTTGAGATCAAGACATTGGACATTGGAAAAATAATTTCATCTCATGAAGACACAATTAAGTGTCCTTACTTGAAGCCAATCCTACATTACCTTAATACTGGCCTCATGTTATCTTTTGCAACACTAAATATTGAGAGATAATAAGACTTTTCATGGCATCGATTCATTAGTTGACCTATAGTTTAATTAATGATCCTAAAAACTTTTATTAAAACACAACTACATGGGAAAAATATCCCTGTTCGTGTATTTTCATCTATCTCTATACACTCATCCTGACAGCCACTGCATGGTTCAAACACTTAAAATATATTCACGTGATACATTTTTTGGGACAGTTTCTACAATGTTATAAGTATTCACAAATACTCATAAGTTGTGACCTAGTTAAAGTCTGATAACTAACTTAACTAGTTTTGAAACGTTCTTCTCTGTGACAAAATAGCCTGTTCAGCATTACACCATTCTCACACTCACTACAGCTGTCAATTTTCTTTCACAGTTTCCTGTCAGACTGCCAATTTCACTCTATTGCCTCCTATTAGACTGCCCCCCTGTGTTGTGTAGAAATGGCCTAAAATTCTGACCTGGCAGAACTTTTAAATGGCCAAGTAGATATATTTTTCCTAATTATAGTCACAGCAAAAATATCCAAAGCATAAAGAAAATTTTAATGAAACACTCTAAAATTTGTATCAAATTGTTTTTTGTCACCGTTACTCTCAATTTATGCAGAAGGAAAAAATTATCTTTATTTATTGCATTTTTGACTATATTTCAGTGCTTCATTGCTCCATTAGAAATGTTGAAAACTGTAGCCCTTACTTTATTGAGTACTGTCTCAAAGTCAGCTCCACCTGAAACACACAGCAAGTGTATAGAATCACAAGCACCCTGCTGCATGTTGTACAAAGATTATTGGCTAGCAAAGGTGGTGGCTAGTGTGTTGGACGAGTCTCATCCAGCTGCTTCCGGGACCCCCAGAGGTGATGGGCCCACTACCAAAACCCATCTGTCCTCCTGGGAGCCCCATGGTCAGCTGAGCCTGGGGAGGCGGAGTTCCAGCTTCCCCAGCCGTGTTTGAGACTGCATGCTATGGCGGGTCGCCCCAGGGTAGCTACTGGGAGGGGCCACCAGGGAACTCATCAGATGGAGTCAGGGGGTCGGCCCTTCCCCTCCATTTTGTCGAGCCTGGTGCCCTCCCCAGGCTCAGCCTCCCCAGGCTCAGCTGACCATGGGGCTCCCAGGGAGCACAGATGGGTTTTTGGGAGTGGGCCCATCACCCTCTGGGGGTCCTGGAAGCAGCCGGATGAGACTCACCCACCACACTAGCAGCCACCTTTGCTGTCCGGACTCTGGGATGCTACCTCAAGACCAGATTAACAGAGCAAAACCAGTTCGAGCCCAGGTAGGCAGCTCCCAGAAGCGGGAATCACTGGGAACTCATCAGATGGAGTCAGGGGTCGGCCCTTCCCCCATCCATTTTGTTGAGCCTGGTGGCCCCACCCAGGAGCTGCCCTGGGACGACTCAGCCATAGCATGCATTCTCAAACGCGGCTGGGGAAACTGGAACTCTGCCTCCCCCAGGCTCAGCTGACCATGGGGCTCCCAGGAGGACAGATGGGTTTTGGGACATCTGGGCCCATCACCTCTGGGGGTCCCGAAGCAGCCAGATGAGACTCACCCATCACACTAGCTGCCACCTTCGCTGTCCAGATGCTGCCATGAGGAGCTGCGCGGTCCATCAAACTAGTGGAAACAGTTGTGTCCTTTAATGTACTGCATTCTACCATGTGTAGGAAAGTTTGGCGGAGGGAGAGATGGAGAGGAGAGAAAAGATATACAGAACCCTCCAAGTAGTTGAAGTGTGGGAGGGGGAGGGAGGTGGGGACATTGGTGATGGGAGATGGGTTCGGGTGGAGGGGGATGGGTGTTGGAACACTATGGATCCAAAACTCTACATGAGCATCTTGCAATTTTATGCCTAAAAGTGGTGTAATAAAATTTGGGAAAAAGAAAAAGAAAGAAGGAAGGAAGGAAGGAAGGAAGGAAGGAAGGAAGGAAGGAAGGAAGGAAGGAAGGAAGGAAGGAAGGAAGGAAGGGAAGGAAGGAAGGAAGGAAGGAAGGAAGGAAGGAAGGAAGGAAGGAAGGAAGGAAGGAAGGAGAGAGGGAAGGAAGGAAGGAAGGAAGGAAGGAAGGAAGGAAGGAAGAAGAGAGAGAGAGAAAGCAAGCAAGCAAGCAAGCAAGCAAGCAAGCAAGAAAGAAAAGAAAGAAAGAAAGAAAGAAAGAAAGAAAGAAAGAAAGAAAGAAAGAAAGAAAGAAAGAAAGAAAGAAAGAAAGAAAGAAAGAAAGAAAGAGAAAGAAAGAAAAGAAAGAAAGAAAGAAAGAAAGAAGAAAGAAAAAAGATTATTGGCTAGAGTTGGGATCGGGTGCACTAGTTTTAATTTCCTTCCTTTTTTGGAAAAAAGATGTGATCTCTATGCTAACTTAATTTGGAACTGTTATAAATCTAAATGTTTTAGCACCTGCATTCAAAATCGCTTTTAGGTGAGATGTATTTGTCAAGGTAAGAATTTCCTAAATTTTACAGTGCGAAAACATAGACTTTGATTTGGTAGGTTTGGGACAGGAGCAGAAATTCTGAACTCTGTAGAAGTTCTATGTGGATGCCAGTGCTACAGGTCGATAGAACATAGTCACTATAACTCTCAAACATATGTAATTTTTTTGCATTGCCTGGGGGATTAAAAAAAAAGTTAGACATGGACTTTTCTTAGTTAACTTAATAATAATCTCAAGCAGGAGAATTTAGAAGATAAAAGAAAGAAAGATGCAATGGTTATTCCAAGGAAAAGCAGTGTTAAAACACATTATTAAATGTAAATTCAATGTGCTGATTGAACTTACTCTGTTATAGAAAACTTATAGAAAACTTATAGAACGCCTTATGTTATTTACATGAAAGTATCGGCAAAGAAAATCTCAGCTGCCTACATAGATACTATCTGTTTTGAAAAAAGAACTCACGCAAATTCTTCTTTAACTTAGATTCCAATACTCAAGGACTATACCTTAATTTTCACACAAAGAATATTTAAACTTAGAGCTTTATTATATTGTTTTTTTCTATGTTTTTGATTGGTGAGCAAAGGAACAGATGTCTAAAGATAGAAACTCGATTTTTGTGATGTATTAGTAGCTTTCAGGGAATGGTGATCTGCCAAAATTAGAGTTGCTATTCATGTTTGTTGCAATATGACCAGTATTTATTTATTTATTTATGTGTTTTTGTTTATCATAATGTAAGTTAGCTTTTTATTATATAAAGTAATTTAGAGAGAAAATAAATACCTTTACAGAATAAAAGAAGAATACAATAAATCCCTTGTCAACAGAGCAATTTATTATATGGAAATTTTTGGTGACATTTTTTTTAAAGTTGAAAGCACTGTCTACTTTATTTTTCTAAGAACATTCATAAAACTATTAACTGACTTTTTTATGGCTCTGACTACTTATTGCTTATATTTATAAAATTGAAATCTTGCTTTTATTTCTGAAGTTAAAAAGTTCTTAAGACAATGGATGTGAATTCTGTTTTTTTCCCATTAGTCTAATTGATCCTAAACATGACCTCCTACTCCAAAGAGCTAGAAAAAATACATAAAATATATGAAAATTATTTCCAAATGTTAGAAATAGGCAGCCCAGGGCTGTTATCTATGAAAAAAGGGATATGTATATGATGGACATTATGAATATTTTGGATTTCTGCCTGTAGGTATATTCTGGATCTTGACCCAAGAAGGGACAATGAAGCAGAAAACATTAGTCTTACTGAAATGAGATGACAGCAGTTAGCTCCTGGGGACTTAAAGTGGCTGGAATTTCTGGGACAGAGTATGAGAAGGGAAGAGAAAGAAGTTGGTTGGGAAATATGTACAGGAGTCACATTGAGCCTACTACTACATCTGTACAGGCACAGAGTAATATCCTATCACAATGTCTGTATAACCAAGTCCATATAAGCTCAGCAATGGTCAGAATCTACATAGCAGTTGAGAATAGACATTTTTCAATCAGGGTGTATTAAAAATTTATTAAATACACACTCAGTGTATTTAACAAAATTTTCTGAAGTATAGCATAATACTTTAGTAGAAGATTTAAAGTAGCATTAATCCAAAATAATCACCATAAAGTTAAACCCTCAGGTCTCCAAAATATCAGGTAGGTTCACAAATTGTTATTCTACTAAATTAATGTTAATATAATTTGAAGTAAAGCAACACATTCCATGCATGCAATAATATAATATGACCAAGTCCGGTATCTGGTAAAACTTAGTAAGTATGTAAAATAAGGGAGGACAACATGCCCCTGATAAATGGTTAACAACAGGGAAAATTAATAAAAATTTATATCATTTAAAAATATTGAGACCCACAGCTGTGACACTAGGCCCCATGTGGAGCGGCTCATGGAGTTTCAGAGGGTGGTAAATGGCTCAGCCCTGGCTGAGTCCAACATAGCTCCTAGAGTTTGCGCACACGTGCAGGGGCTGGGGGTGTGACATGCTGGATGGACTTGGAACAGGGATTTGGCTCCTCCTCCAATTACTCCACCTCCATGTTGGCAGGTGTAGCTGTGCGCTTCCAGTTCCACAGCCAGCAACACCGGAGAAGAGACACTCCAGACCCACAGCTGCACTGACACGCAGCCATGCGACAGATTTAGATAATAATTGAGGTTAGGACCAGGTCCTTCCCAGGATCTTTCACATTTATGCACTGTAATGTTCATTCTAGTTGCAACAAACTGGGGAGGTTGATGGGAATGGGGAACTATAATGTCACATTACAACTCACTATTAAATATAGAGACATCACTTAGAGACATCACTTCACTTGTCTTGTCACTTGTCTTCCAGTTGTTCATCGATTTGCTTGAGTGGGACCAGTAACATCTCCATATGTCCTGTCACAAGCTAGTGTAGCCCAAGGGCAACTGCTCTCTCCAGGAATATAAAGAGCCTCAGACCATACTTTCAGGTCATGGGAATGAGGTCTATAATTGTTACTGGTTTTTGGCATATCAAATACGACACGGGAGCTTGCCAGGGCTCTGCCGTGCAGGTGGGATACTATTGTAGTAGCCTCTCATCTCGTGCATCTATTGATGAACCGTGTGGCCACAGGAAAAGATCAGCTTTTCAGCTGGGTGGGAGCTCTGACGAACTGGGGAGTCCGAGGTTGAAAATGGTGGCCCTCATTGTGTGGGGGTTCCTCTGGCTTCTTGTGAGGCTCTTCTGGGATGACGGGTCAGAGCTAGAGCCCTGCAATAAAGACAAAGACTTTTATTTGTCTTTATAAAGACAAAGGACTTTATAATAGTCTTAAATAATAAAATAATACACCACGTTTATAAAGCTGACTTAAAGCTGGAGCCAAAAATCCTATCACCTGCCAGGTGCTATCATAAACTGTTAATATCTGTAGGGCAAGACACTAAGTATAAGAGAAGATATAGAGAAATACAGAGACAGAGAGAGAGAGACAGAGAGAGAGAGAGAGAGAGAGAGAGAGAGAGAGAGAGAGAGAGATTCCCTTCTATAGGGGCAGCCTGGGATTGTGTGGGAGGGAGTGTTTGGACATTGATGGTAGGAATGGGACACTGGTGAAGGGATGGGTGCTGGAGCACTGTATGACAGAGACTCAATTATGAATTCCCTTGTAATTGTATATCTCACAGTTGTATAATAAAAATTAAGGGGAAAAAATCTCATTAAAAAAAAAACACAATGGGGCCCAGCGATAGCCCAGCGGGTAGGGTGTTTGCCTTGCATGTGGCTGGCCTATGCCAGTCCGAAGTTCTATCCGGCCTCCCCATATGCACCCCCAGCACCGCCGGATATAATTCCTTCATGCAGAGCCAGGAGAAACCCCCTGAGCATTGCCGGGTGTGACCCAAAAAAGCAAAAAAAAAATAAAAAAAAAAAAATTCCACAACTGAACAAAAATAAAAACACATGGTAAAACAAAGGCAAGAGATGAACAGGCACTCACTAAGAACATTCAGGTGACCAAACACATGATAAAAGGACAATGAGATATCTCAGACATTTGAGAAAGGCCCATTTCAAAAATCCAAGTACAAGAAAGTAACTGAAGAAGTTGGGCGCTTTACCTTGCAGTGAAAAAGCTTTTGGTTTGATCTGCGACAGTCATAATCCTGTACTTCCTGGTGTGGCACAGAGAAGTAAATGACTCAAGAGACAAGGCAGAGGAACAGAGTCTTGAGCCTGGTTTCATCAACCCACCCCAACATTTATTCAGAAATTACTGGAAACAGACCTTAGGCCCCGGAACACGGATGGGGAGGTTCTATGTAAATGAAAAGGCCAGAGTCAAGAAATGCTGGTGAGGGCATGAAGGAAAACAAACCCTCATAAACTGTTGGGGAGAGAGTAAATTGGTCAAACCTCTACATAAAACAATATGGAGATTTCCGGAAATATTTTTTTTTTGTTTTTTTGTGGGGTGACACCCAACAATGCCCTGGGTGTTACTTCTGGCTCTTCGCTCAGGAATTACTCCTGGCAATACTCGGGGACCATATGGAATGCAGGGATGAACCTGGGTCGGCAGCGTTAATGGCAAACTCCCTACCTGCTGGGCTATTGCTTTGGGCAACCCGGAAATATGGTGACTGAGAAGTGTAGCAGGTTTATTCCTATGTACCAACCTGAAAAACAAATATGTTCATATGAAATTAAATATGTACCTATATTTTTATTGCATCACTATTCAGAATAGTTAAGATTGAAAATCACCCAAGAAGGCTAAAAAGATAGTACAGTGAGTAGGCCACTTGCCTTGTATACAGTGACAAGGATTTGATAACATGCCATAAGAAAGAGTATGGGTAAAAAGATAAATATTAGGGCAAAGACCTGATAGAAAAAATTCAGAGATAATTAATTATTATAAAATTTTATATCCTGATTATATTTGAATTTATATTTGAATTAAACTTGAATTTAATGGAACAAAAAAAGAAAACATTGATTCAGGTAAAAACCAGACCATTTATTTAAATTATTGTTAATGAAGAAAATACCCAGAAAAGTGAGTGAAAACATAGACTGCAAGCTATTAATTTAATTCTTATACTTTTCAAACAATGTTGAGAGAACAGGAAAATGGAGACAACTGCCCTACAAAAGGAACAGCATATATTTCAATGCACAATTCAGGAACACTTGCATTAGTCAGAAATGACACGGCAATGACCTGACCTATTGTTAGCAGTATAGCAAGTACATTTTTCATTGTTTCCCAGCGGGACTTTATGCCAAGCAATATTGATTGTGAGCATTCTAAACTTCTAGAAGATGCTTCCCATCTCGTAGTTGATAATTATTTGATTCCGACAGTTAGAAAGCATAGCATGGCAAAAATAAATTGATGTAACTGGGTCAAATTATACAATACATGGCCAAGTCTTGTTTGAGTTTCATTCTCATTTGATATTAGCTCATAAAATCCTTACAATATAGATATGTGTTGCAAATACTTTTATAAAATTAATTTATGCTGGCTTTGAAAATCATTATCTTATATTTTTTAAGAGGTGGATATGTTACTACTTTTGCTTTAACCTCTTTTCTTTTTGTTTTTGGTTGGAGAGAGGGGTGTTTTGAAAACAGAAGAAGTACTCAGGGCCATTGCTGGCTCTGTGCTCAGAAGTGACTTCCAGTAGTGGTCTGAAGACCACTTGTGGTGCTCGGAGTAGAAACCGTGTTGGTGGCTTTAGAAACCATCTCTTGTCCTATGCTAAGTACTTAGTGTGACATATATTAAAAATCACTATCACTATCACTATCTTCCCTTTGATCATCTAATTGCTAGAGCTGGCACCAGTTATATTTCCATATGTTCTGTCTCATGCTAGTAGAACCCAAAGGCATCTGCTTGCTCCAGGAACATAAAGAGCTTCAAGCCATTATTATGGCTAATAATTAATATTAGGTCAAGCCAATATTAATTATTGGCTTGACCTAATATTAATTAATAATCTTTATGTTCCCGCTTGCTCCAGGAACATAAAGAGCCTCAAGCCATTATTATGGCTAATAATTAATAATTTATATTAGGTCATGGGAATGACCTAATATAAATGTTACTGGCATTTGGCATATCAAATACTACACGAGTAGCTTGCCAGGCTTGCCGTGCGGGTGGCATACTATATTAAAAATAGAAGAAATAAATATTGGCAAAGAGAATAATAAGAAGAATGAAAACCGAATTTGATTTGATATTACTGTGCATGGAATTATATACTTCTTTGAGCTGAGACTCAGATATTTTAAACATATTTCCTCAATGCAGCTTCCATTAAAATAAAAAAAAAAATTGCAATCCATCTTTAGTTCCTTAAATCCATTTAAAGCTTTCACCATGTAGATTAGTGGTTAAAAATAGAGTCTAGTCACAATATTTGTGGTCAAAGTCCTATTGTCTTCTTGCTATTTATGTGGTATTTGGTAAATCCAATAAATCTTTTATTGTCTAGTTTTTTTTAATATCCGAAAAATAAAATGGAGAACAATGCTTCTTATCTCATAACTGTAATATTGAATTAGCAATCCATGTAAACCTTTAGAATGTTATCAAGGGCAGAGGAGATAATGTTGAGGGGATGTATGAACTTACATGTGCTGAGTGGCTATGACCCTGATTTAAAGTCCAACACTACCCCAATCTTCTAGGAATAATTCCTGAGTACTGCTGAGTGTTTCTAAAACAAAAGATACCAACCATAGAGTCATTTATCTAATAAAAAATAAACTATAAATGTTGTCTATTACTATCAGATACATTCTTAATCAAAAGCAAATAGTCCCTTAAAAGAAAAGCTTGGATGGCCAGGCCAAATACTACATACCACAGTTGGAACAAGTATCTTCTGCTCTGGCGTGCATACTTCCCTGATGTATAGTTACTGGCTGGGCCCACATGGAGCAACAGGAGGGCGAAAATGGCTCTGGGCAGGTTCAACATAGCTCCTAGGATCAGCAGACACGTGAGTTGATGTGGCAGGACTGGCCAGACTTGGAGCAGGGATGGGGCCCAACCCCCCTATGCCCCTCCACCTCCATGTCCCAGTGGCCTATGAGCCCCGCAGCCACCATTAGCAGCAAAGCCAGAGAAGAGACAGGGCAGACTCACAGCTGCCCAGGCACTGGCACTTAGCAGCCATGCACCAGGCTTAGATAATAACCAAGTTTACGACTGGTCCCTCCCAGGATCTTTCCCATATGTACTCTGTAATGATCATTGTAGTTGTAACAAACTCGGGGGCTGATGGGGAAAGGGAGTGGGGTATGGGCCTTGGCCTATTGTGGTCATTGGGGCACAATGGTGGTGGGACATTGGTGGTGGAATGGGGCACTGGTAGAGGGATGGGTGCTGGAACACTGCATGACCGAGATCCAAGTATGAACACCTTTTAATTGTAGATCTCACAGTGGTATAATAAAATAAAAAATTAAAAAAAAAAGATCTGCCAGGCACTGATAGGTCTAAAAATAAAAGAGAAATGAGCCTATAGATATGCAAATATCCTGCTCTTTAAGGAAGAATAGGCAAGGTAGTGCATCTCTCGCTTGCACTCTCTCTCTTTCTCTCTCTCTCTCTCATCAATAACATATGTGAGTAGTGTGAGGTTCCATTCTACAAAAACAGTAACTGGGAACAAACGGCGGCCGGCAGATGAGACAGCAGCAACCCGGTAATCAGAGATCACCTCGCCCCAGTTGGGAAGATACCAGGCCACATTCTGTGCTTCCTCACATCGACCCCCTTACAGATAACAGGAGCCAGACCAAGAGCACCGGTTTCACTAGCTTTGGTTCTGGGCTCTATCCCAGATTCACCAGAGGCCAGTAGAGTCCACACGGGAGAGTGCCCAATAAACTTCTCCCTGTTCCTTCCCTTCTACTTGTCTCTGTCTCTCTTCTGTGCCAGCTGAGGTCAGTCAACTACTAAGCAGAAAATATATTAAACTGCTCCTAGACACTCATTTTCCGAGAGTCAATTTAAAAGGTCCAAACCATTTGTTCACAGAAGCTGTATCTAATATTCTGCACAAAGTATTCCACATAATACTCCAAAGAAGTGCCAAAAATGTGTAAGGAAAGAGAGTTTATCTTCCCAAAAAAAAATGAATTGGAGATGAAATTCAAATACATCTCACTTAAACAATTGCTTAACTTAGAGTCAGAAGTTCTGTCTTGATCGACAAAGTTCCTGTATTCTACTGTCTACAGCTTGTGCTCAAAGAAGTCATTATACAACATCATATTTTGCTAGCAACAGGTATAGTTGGAAAGCAACACAAAGGTGTTATTTTAAAGGTCCTCATTTCATTTAACCATCTCATTTTTTAAATCTGTTTCATAAAAATAATTAGCTTTCAGCTAGCCAAAATTATATTAATACAGAGCAAGATATAAATCTCTAACTGTAAAGCTTAGTTTTTCCACGTTTTCAGATAACTCATTGATCCTCTTTCCTATTATGAGACAATCTTTTAATACCAGCAGATATGGCCACTCATCGACTTACTTGTAGATGCGAAATTTTTATGCAATAAGAACTTAAACTCTACTCTTTGATAAAGATCACAAAGGATCCTAGTTATTTCCCATAGCTAAACTTTCTGTCTTGAGAATTTGCAAGGATTAAATTAATTTATTAATGTTAGACTGTAGCTATCAAAGACTACGAGTTAGAAAAATGAAGCATCCAATGATAACTGGTAAATGCATTAATTGCTAATCATTTGCTATTATTTCCTAAGCACATTTTCAGCTTTTCTATCTACATATAAATAGTTTTTGATGGGAAGTTTGCAGGAGTAAAAATCAAGATGGGTTGTCATCCTGGCTCTTTAGGGCTAAATTGCCCAATATTATTATAGTTGCCATGTGATGCTTTTTGAGCACTTTAAGTGTGGCTACTGCAAAATTAAAATGTGACTTAAGTATAAGGTATAATCCTTGATTTTAAGTATAAGTATAATCCATGATTACATAGATTTAGTTTTAAAAACCAACTATATGGTATACTATCAATAATTCTTATGTCAAAAATATGGCTTTGGGTAGAATAAATTTGATAAATATTTGTTGCTGGTGGCTTTGTAAAGTGGAGGTAGCCGTGAGAGAGGAGTGCTTTCACCTTTCTGTTAGCCCCACCTCAGCCACTCCAGGAAATGTTTGGGGTAGAAGTGGGAGAATCTGCTATGAGCAGCTACACAGCGCAGACAGAGGCCCAAGGGCTGCCAGGCCCCCTGAGCTTAGTTGTCAAACTGTGCTGGAGTCCACTTGTTCTGCCTGGCAGAAGATGATCCTTCCAGATTTTTTCCAGGAACTGTGGACTGTAGTGAGGAATCACTCTTTGTAGGAAAGGAAAAATCTGTCCTAACCTTGGCATAGGCTATAGAAATAGTGAAGAAAAATAGTTTTTATTGAATGGCATGTGCGTAGAAAGACTTAAGGGGAGAGAAAGAGAGGAAATAGCATTTTGAAGAGAGACCATGAGGCTTCTCAGAGTGAAAAAAACGCAAATGTTAACTTTCCCTTAAAACAGTAAAGAGAAACTGATGAACCTAATTTTAATGGATTGCAGGTCGGAATACGTAGATAGGGGGACATGGTAATGTACTTTGGGAAATAATAAAACTAAGAAGAAATTGCCTAGCCCTGAAGTAGGCAAGAGTCACAAAGATCACAGCTCCTTGGAGTGCATGTCTTCAGCTCTTTGTGGGGAATCTGAGGTACATTCAAGCCCCATCCAGAGAAAAGGAGATGCTACAGAAGACTCTATGGCATAATGAGGAAACCATCAACAGTGCAAGAGATGAGAAAAGCATCAACACCACAAGGCTTTGCGTGCAGCAAGAACAGATTCACTTCTGTGTGTGCAGAGAGCTTTATGGAAAAAATGTCTGGAGTAGCTGCATTTATCATCCTCCTAAATGCCTCTCTGGCTTTGCACTCCCAAGAGCTGTTTGCTTTTGAGCAATTTATCTTTGATTGAAATTAATTTTATCTGTTTTCTACAGTTTAAGGGAAAGTCAACATTTCAAACTCAAAATTTGAAACTACTTCTCTAACTCACATTCCATTTCACCTGGGGTGTGTTACATTAAATAATTAAAATTATTCCTAAATCTATTCATCTATGACTCTTTTGAGTCTGTCAGGACTTAAAAGCCTAAGCAGCTGTAGCTAAGGATTTATACACAACAGAATGAGGCTATTTTCAGGAGCAAGAGTAAGTTTCATTGAACTTATTCAAAAAAAAGGTGAAGTATACTGAAAAAGCACTATCTTTCTAGTGTTTTTTTTCTTACTTTTACATTTTCATGTTTATTTGGAAATCGACCACTATTTGACAATCCATTCTGTCAAGTTTATTGTTGAAAGAGCAAGAATGATTAATGGAACTAGTGAAATTGATAGATTTCTATTGTTACTAGAAGTTATTATAGTAAGCCTCAATCTAAATCATGAAATCATGATCCATATATGGGTGACATTCTTTGGATATAAACTTTTTGGGCAATGCTGATCTTATGATATTTTGGTTCTGGACCGAATCAATATCAGCACCACTCTAAGTGATAAGTTAAATAATTTTGAGTTAGCTAAGGGTTTTCCTGAGGAAAAAGGAATATAAAACTAAGTTGTTACTTTTCCATAAAACTATAAGGAAATTATGACTGATTCTTAAAAATTGAAGGTTAACTATGGCAAAATTACTGATTATTTTAAGAACAATTATACACTTTTCAATTGTTAGCATTTTTTATCAAATGTCCTGACCAGAATTTTTTAACCTCAAAATTAATACTTTGTAATGAATATATTTATATTATGTACTTATTATTAATATATTAATTTATAACTCATATAAATAACTAACAAATATAAATGTTTTGCTGTGTATGTCATATTAGATTGTTTTTAACTGAGATAAATAATATTATTTTCCCTGATTTTTAAATAAGGATTAAAAAGTTAACCCCAATATGATGACTTCTAAATAGTATACTATAATCACTTGATCACTTGAATCCTTTATTCATAGATTTACTCCAAGAGTGGATGCCAATAACATTTCCATTTGACCTCATCACGTGCCATTGTAGACCAATGGCATCTGGTTCAGCTTCAGGAATACACAGAACCTCAAAGCTTCTTTTTTAGGGTCTTGACGAGGAGAAGCTCTGACCATCTTGCAGGTGGGCAGCCACGTGACCATTTTGGCATCCAGTGGGATCCAGTCGAAAGTAATGGCTCTAGTCCTGCGGTCATCTCCAAGTCACATTACATGTCCAGCCCATCTGATTTTCGGTGCCTTGGCAAACGATGGCAGCGTCCCTGACTCTGGAAGAGTGAAGGGAGGTCAGAACTCAGATACCTCTCTCTCAGTTGAGTAGCAGTGATATTCCAAGCATAGTTCTTTCGATTACCTTTGGGAGACCCATAGCATTCTCATCCTGCTTTCGTAGGGCCCAGGTCTCTGAGGCATATGTTAAAGCAGGGAGAACAGTGGAGAAGAGATGTGCCCAGAGTCTGAGGTATCTCTTTGACCTCAAACCCAGAGCTGAGTTCCTTTTTTTAGCTATTTCTTCATACTTTTGGAAGGCATTCCATGCTGTTTTTCTTCCTCCTGCGCAGCCCCAGGTTTTTGGTCATTCATCATGTTGACTTCCTCGACCTAGGTACACATAACTGCTGCATTCAGAAATGTCTGTTCTATTGAGAGATGAATGGGGCCTCTGGAACTAGTTCATTTTTCATGAACATAGATTTGTTCAGATTCAGCTATAAACCTATCTTTCCACATTTCGGTCGCCAGCCAGCATTTGTGCCCACTTGGCTAATGTTTGGTGTTATTAGAACCATGTCACCAGCTGAGTGAGGTAAGGTGTAGTGCCCACCATCTCATCTTCACTTTTCCATTCCTTCCCATTCTAATTGTTGCATGATGTTCTCAAGGGGTGACACTGAAGACCTTCTTAGTGAAATGGTATCACCCTGTCGAACCTCTTTTTGACATCAATGATCACTTCTTGTAGAATGGTGAGATCTCTTGGTGAATCACGTAATACAGCTCACGGTGGATCTTGATGTGTTGATTTGAACACCCCCTCGTTTAGCTAGGGCTTTGATGACCACTAAGTCTCTACAAAATCAAAGGCTTTCTTTAAATCAATGAACGTGGAGACAGAGTGGCATCTTGACTCCCTACAAACCTCAATGAGCTTGGTTACCGTGTGGATATGGTCAATTGTGCTGAATCCTTTTTTGGAAGCCAGCTTGCTCAAACAGTTGTCCTTCATCTAATGTTCTGCCAATTCTGTTTTCAGGATGACTCTAGTAAACAGCTTGTAGATGACAGACAACAGGCAGAAGAGGCGATAGTGCCAATGTCATGAATTGTCCCCTTCTTGAACAGTAGAACTGTCTTGCTGCTTTTCCATTGGGAGCGCACCTTCTCATTCAGACAGTAGTAGCATGTGCGAAGAGCCAAGCGAGTGTATTGATGAGTACTGACAACAGATTGTTCAAGGGGTTCGGTCTGACTTTTCTGGGCCAGGTGCTGTTCCCTTCTTTACCGCAAGAAATGGCATTTCGGATTCAGTAGGAGAACAAGAATAAGTAAGGCGCACAGGAAAGAGAGAAACAAACTTTCATTTGCAATACAAAACTCAGGACAGAGAAGTAAGACACAGACTGCGAAAAACGGTAATACAACAATCAGAATTTTTTAATTCTGACATATTTTCATCAATCTATATAGAAACCCTGTTCTCTTTATAACATTCCTTTGTCTCCTCCCTCCCAGGCCTCATCCCTCCCAAACACACTAATTTACTTTCAGTTCATTTTATTCTTTAAATGGTCTATTACATCATTCATAATTTTCTTTTATTCACTTGATAATAAGTTGGAATTTTTCTATTTTTATTTACTGATTTTAAAATGAAGAAAATAGGGTCCAGGACACAATATAGCAGGTAAGGCACATGCCTTCCATGAAACAACTGAGGTTTGATCCCAAAAACTTTACATGGTCCTGAGTGCAGAGCTAGGAGTAAGTTCAGAGCACTTTGTTGGTAGGGCCCAAACCCTCTCTTCATCCCCAAAATAGATAAAATAAAAATCAAGCAAGTAGAAACATTTCCTAATTGCTCTACAGAAGATAGCTGGAAGACATTAACCCATATGCCTTTTGGTTTCCTGTATGTGCTTTTTAATCCATTAATTTATTTATAAGTTTAGGTATTTGAACACAGTGTAGCTTAAATTTTATATGATCTGGCAAAAATAATGCTAGGTTGAAAGACATGAGCTATCAGACACCAGGATCTTTTGTAGACTCTTACTTTCAGAACTTGTGATATTACACTTCAGATTCTTTAATCGAAAGTTGTATCTTCCTTTTATGTTCCTGTGACTTAATTCTTCCACTTTATAAAACATATCAACCTGGTGTAGTCTTGGGAGATCAGAAACCTATTGCTAAGACCTAGGCTTTGGGTGGAGTGAAACAATAGTATAAGTGGGTAGTGTGCTTGCTTAAATGTCGTTCATCTGGGTTAGATCCCTAGCACAATATATGGTCCTTTCAAACCACCTTGACTCTCTCTGAGTTCAGAGTGAGGATAAAGCCCCTGAGTAATGCTGGTATGCACTTCTGTCCCAACAAAGCAAACCAAATAAAAATGAGTCCTGTGTCAGTCTATCTTTTACATCATATAAAAGTAAAGTTACTTTGTTTCTTTACTGATAACTAAAAGCAGTGAGTTATAAACTCTAAGAAGTACACTTTAGTGTTAATTATATAAGTTCACAATTTTCCTGAGCTATCCTTTCTCACCACACATATTCACTTACTGAAGTCAGCAACAGTTTTAAAAATACGTATGTAAAAAAATATTCCCCACAAAAGTTTCCATGAAAGAAGAACATGTGATCAAGGTAATAACAGGGGTACACAATATTTAAATTATTCACTGCTAATATGGTGATATGTCTCTTGCTTTCTCTTTGTTTCTTCAGCAACCCTACTAATTAGGTTGCATTCCATTTTACACATGAAGAAATTACATTTCAAAGTGGCTAAGTTATTTCTTCATGGTTACATGTTCCCTATATTTTTTATAAATTTCCAAGTTATTTAAATACTCTCCATGGCTTAGAAGAAGTAAAGACAATTTAAATAAAATTTTCTGAAGACTTAAAATTATATATATATAATTTATATATAATATATTTTATATTTAACTTTCTATCTATACGTATCACTGTAACACTGTCTTCCCGCTCATCATCAATTTGCTCGGAGCAGGCAATCTATACATATAACATTTCTAAATTTTATTATCTAAGTTCTAAATATGTGTGTATGTGTGCACTTAGGTATATTGTTGAGTGTAACATACATAACCCAGGGCCCCTCACACATGCAGGTGGTAAATATGTTTCCACAGGTCAACAATCCTATACTCTTAAAGTGGGCACACATTTTATTTTCTGTATTTTCAAAACCAGCAAACCAGTAGATTTAGACTAGCAGTTTCCATTTGAGCTCAAAGGACTCATTATAATGCTGTCATTTATCCTTGTATATTGTCAATAAATAAAAACAAAACCGATATTGAGATATTCCATGTTTTTTATTGAAACCAAATTACAAGTTACTAAACAGAAATTTCATCTTATTTTTTTCTGGGGGTCAAACCCAGCAGTAATGCTCAGGGGCTTTCTCCTGGCTCTGCACTCAGGAATTACTCCTGGTGGTGCCGGGCAGACCATATGGGGGATGCTGGGATCAAACCGGGCCAGCACAGGCAGACAAGGCACAGGCAAGGCAAATGTTCTACCCACTGGGCTATCGCTCCAGTCCCAGAAATTCAACTTTTTAGCTAAAAGGATTGGCTTTTTTCCAGTAGTAGACCTTGTTTATTTATATATGTATTTGTTCTATAACTTTTGTTGTTGTTCTCAGCATGACTACGTTTGGGCTTTAATAATGGGAGTGACATTATTATTGAATAGGTTCTATAGTAGCAGTTTTCATATCCTGAAAGTACATGTGAATTATGCGAGTTTGAAATAAAGATCAAATTTATTTTCCACTGCCTTTATTTTCTTTGAAAGTGGTGAAACTGTTTGCTATGGACTTTGAAGACTATGATCAAATTTTTCTTTCATCCGGGCAAAACTTGGATCTATATGATATAAATCTCTTTTATAATGGCTGCAATAGTCATATGGAATTCTAGGAAATGTTTTTAACTTGGTAGATAACAGCAAGTGAAGAGATATCTACTTAGTTGTAAATGGGATGCCTTTACCTTGAGAGTAGAGATGTTGATTTATTCAGGAACAATATTTGCAATGCGCTCAGCTGAACTACTAAAGCACATCTGGCAACCCTGAGCAAATTAACGTGACTTTGGTTTCTCTTCAGTCTCTGCTCCTTTCACTGTATCACTCACTGTATCTTCCCGGTCATCATCCATTTGCTCTGAGTCGGCCCCTGTAACATCTCCATATGACCTGTCTCATGCAAGTAGAGCTCCAAGGGCATCTGCTGCTCCAGGAACATAAAGAGCCTCAAACCATCACATCAGGCCAGGAAATGAGTTCTATAATTGCTACTGGTATTTGGCATATCAAATATGACAAGGGAGGCTTGCCAGGTTCTGCCGTATGTGTTGGATGTGAGGGCGATCTGGCTGACATCTGTCACCCCCATTGATCGCCAGGGTTGATTCGGCTGATCTGGCTAGCTAGGGCGGGTGTCCCCTTTCTCCCTCACTGCTCCAGTGCATCCCCCCCCGCCCCGCGCCGGTCGCAGAGTGACCGGGCTTTTTTAATAGAGATGGACTGGTCTTCGTGGAGGGTACACAAGAGCATGTACTCCCCTGCCAGAGCCTCCAAACACGGTATAACAACAACTTAAAAATAAAATAAATGAATAAATATTAACTCAAACAATGTTTAGCCCCTCTCACACACCCCATTATAATAGACTCAACGAGTTCAGAGAACCGTTAAAAAAGTGAATTTGCTCCTGCCTTTTTGAAGTCTCTCTCATTTTATATTACTAACTTTTTTTCTTGAAATCTTAATAAATATTTTCTAGGATTTTGAAATAAGTGCCTAGTTCAAACTGGCATGTTGATAAGTAGAGTGTTTGGGCAGCCTAATATAGATACATACATGCGCCTAGTATTTTGCAGGTCTCTAATAAATATATGGCTTTCAGGTTGATGCTACACACATTATTAATCTGCTCACTCTTAAACATTAGAAAAATATCACCCATATGAGCAGGGTCATTGTGAGAATTAACATGAGACAATGAAAGTAAATTTTTTAAAAAGGCCTAATACAAAGTAAATTGTCCAGGCAGTAGGAAATAATATAATTATTATCTAGATCAGATACCTTTCCCTTCTGGGAAGTTTTGTAGCATACTTCTTCTTTCCTTTCCTTATCCCTTCCCTTTCTCTTTCCACTCCTCCTCCTTCCACCTTTCTGCCACAGTCGCTGGGTGCTCAAGGGCATACTCCTGGCTCTGCACCCAGGAGTCAGCTTCTATGAATGTGCTTGGAGCACCAAATGGATGCAGAGGATCTAACTCTAGTTGGCCTCCAGCAATGTCCTACCTGCAGTGCTACTGCTTAGGTCCTTATTCTCCACCCTCCTCTTAGTCTTTTTTTTTTTTTAATGGAGTGTGGAGAAGTCCCAAGCAATGATAGAGAGACTTTGAGAGTTCCTCCTGCACCTACTGGCTCACTGCCAAAGCGCAGGTCTGACAATGTGAGGATTGTAAGCCAGCTGGCAAAGCCTAGAGCCTTCCAGACCATATCTTGAGATGCCGTTAGTGGGCCAGAGGCTGTGTCCTGGCTCCAGTGGTGTCGAAATAACTGAAATCCTTTACATGAGGCAAGCATCTGTTTTATCTTCTCTGATGATATTTAAAAGTATATTTCATTTACTACCATAATTTCATTTTCTCACAGCATAATATGTTTTGTGTACTTAATTCCATGTGGGAACAGAAGACTCTCAAGTTTATTTTACAACTTAAATACTTCTATACCAAATGAGTGTATTGTCTTGATTTATTGATCAAGCTTATTGATTAGGCTGATAAACCTAACTGCACAAAACAAGGCCTCACAATATGATCCCTTTAACTGGGCATGAATCTCTTCTAAAATTGAGTAGGAGAACTTCTTCATTGCA
>JAJIBD010009314.1:0-56728 GCA_021461705.1 Cryptotis parvus
CTCTCCTGAGACCCCCCGCTCTCCCCACGCCTCTCCTGAGACCCCCGCTCTCCCTACACCTCTCCTGAGACCCCCCGCCTCTCCCCAAGCCTCCCTGAGACCCTTGCTCTCCCCACACCTCTCCTGAGACCCCCCTCTCCCCCACACCTCTCCTGAGACCCCGCTCTCCCCACACCTCTCCTGAGACCCTCGCTCTCCCTACGCCTCTCCTGAGACCCCCGCTCTCCCTACACCTCTCCTGAGACCCTCGCTCTCCCCACGCCTCTCCTGAGACCCTCGCTCTCCCCACGCCTCTCCTGAGACCCTCGCTCTCCCCACACCTCTCCTGAGACCCCCTCTCCCTACGCCTCTCCTGAGACCCCGCTCTCCCCGAGCCTCTCCTGAGACCCCGCCTCTCCCCACGCCTCTCCTGAGACCCCTCGCTCTCCCCACGCCTCTCCTGAGACCCCTCGCTCCTCCCCGAGCCTCTCCTGAGACCCCCGCCCCTCTCCCCGAGCCTCTCCTGAGACCCCCGCTCTCCCCACACCTCTCCTGAGACCCTCGCTCTCCCCAAGCCTCTCCTGAGACCCTCGCTCTCCCCACGCCTCTCCTGAGACCCTCGCCTCTCTCCCAAGCCTCTCCTGAGACCCCTGCTCTCCCCACACCTCTCCTGAGACCCTCGCTCTCCCCACACCTCTCCTGAGACCCCCCGCTCTCCCTGAGCCTCTCCTGAGACCCCTCGCTCTCCCACACACCTCTCCTGAGACCCTCGCTCTCCCCAAGCCTCTCCTGAGACCCCCTGCTCTCCCCCCAAGCCTCCTCCTGAGACCCTCGCTCCCCCCCACACTCTCCTGGAGACCCTCGCTCTCCCTACGCCTCTCCTGAGACCCTCACTCTCCCCAAGCCTCTCCTGAGACCCCGCCTCCCCCACAACCTCTCCTGAGGGCAGCAGTGCTGCTCCGGTGTCAGCTTGTGTGACCTGCCTTGACCTGGTTGGGGACCTCCCGAGCCTTCCTGTCTCCCTCACAGGTGCCGAGTGAGGCGGGAAGGGAGGACGTCTGGTGTGCGGTGAGGTCCCTGCGCCACCACACACGTCCTTAGGAGAGGTCGTGGCTCCTGGGGCGGCCAGACTCTGCTGCTTCACTGCTGGCTCTGGGGCCAGGCCCCGTGACACACTCTGGGTCATGTGGCGAGAGAGCCCAGGTTCTAGAATGCTCCCACTTCTGACTCTACGGGCAAATCACCCCGTTGAAGTGCGAGGTCCTGTCGATCTTCTGTGATCTGCAGGCAAATGGTGTTGTTTGGAACTCTGCCTTATTCCATGAGAGTTTCATTAGAGCAATTATACCCTAACAAACGGGCGGCTGAGATGTACACGGCATCCGTTTCCATAATGGAACCTGAATGCCCGCAATTAGCAGCCAGAAACGAGCAGGTCGGGGCCAATCACTGACGTGCGTAATGTTTTCATTACAGCAGCTACAATCAGCCGCTAATCTTCACCGGCGCAGAGGCCCGTGGCAGGACTGAGACAGGCAGATCCTCGCAGCTCTGGGCAGCTGCAGCTGAGGGTCCTCCCCAGCCAGGGGTACCCCACCTGCATCTCACAGGAGACTCGCAGGGCTGTGCCCAGAGACACTCCCCACTTCCACCCACAGGCTCTTCCTCCATCCCAGCGGGCCCCTGAGCCTACTGGCCTGGCCATGGCCCAGAGGAGTTTCCTGGTTCGGAGACAAACGCTGAGCCCAGCCTACTGGAGGTGGACGGGCCGAGGCTGCCCCCTGGTGGCCAGTCTGTAGCCAACTCTCCCTGGCCGCCCCCTCGACCGGTGGGAGTGCTCGGAGGTCACACGCGCCAAGCCCCCATGGGTGCCCTGGCAGGATCAGCAGGTCAGGAGGGGCCCTAGGAGGGCTGTGGCCCAGCCTGCCCGGGCTGCCACGTGAGCAATCACAGCCTCTCCACGGCCATTGGGGCCCGGCTGCTGCTGAGGGCAGAGCATTTCCCGGTGTCCTTGGTGCTCTGGGGCTCCCCTGGGCTCCTGCCTGCTCACTGCCGGAAAGCGGCTGAAACAAGGGCCCCGACCAGCCCCGCCTCGCCCGACGTCCAGCCCCGCCTCACCCGACGTCCTCCCTCCGTCCTAACCCCTGCGCTGCCCTTCCTCACCCAGGCGTCCTCCCCTCCTTACCGTGACCTCTGCCCCCTCCCACCCACCCCATCCCACCACCCCAAAGGTGCTGTGGTTCGGTGGCCCCAGGGGAGGGAGGAAGGGAAATGTTACCTTGGGCTGGGAAACTGCCTCCCACAAGGCCAAGGGAAGGGAGAAAGTGTAGATCCTACTCCCTCGTTCTAGAACCTTCTGTGAGTCCCACTTTATGGGCAGGCTTCCTGTCCTCACCTCCCAGCGGGGCACCGGCTCGGGGACAAGGCGTGCCCAGAGTTCCTCCAGGGACTGACGTCCAGCAGCACCTGAGGGGTCCCCTGCTGTGGAGGAAAACCTGGCCCAGAACCTGCAGGCGCAGGCCACGGCTCGTGTCTTTCCGCTTCTGCTCTGGCCTGGGGTCAGGGCCACAGGGACGGGGCTGGGTCTGAGGAGAGTCGTGGGGACAGGGATGGGGTCTGAGGGGAGAGTCGTAGGGACGGGGCTGGTCTGAGGAGAGTCATAGGGACGGGGCTGGTCTGAGGAGAGTCATGGGGATGGGGCTGGTCTGAGGAGAGTCGCGGGACGGGGCTGGTCTGAGGAGAGTCATGGGGGACGGGGCTGGTCTGAGGAGAGTCATGGGGACGGGGCTGGTCTGAGGAGAGTCATGGGGACGGAGCTGGTCTGAGGAGAGTCATGGGGACGGGGGTGGTCTGAGGAGAGTCATGGGGACGGGGGTGGTCTGAGGAGAGTCGTGGGGACGGGGCTGGTCTGAGGAGAGTCGCGGGACGGGGTGGTCTGAGGAGAGCGCGGGCTGGTCTGAGGAGAGTCGGGGACGGGGGTGGTCTGAGGAGAGTCGTGGGACGGGGCTGGTCTGAGGAGAGTCGTGGGCCTGGGAGACTGGGCGGGGGTGGTCTGAGGGAGAGTCGTGGGGACGGGGCTGGTCTGAGGAGAGTCGCGGGACGGGGCTGGTCTGAGGAGAGTCGTGGGGACGGGGCTGGTCTGAGGAGAGTCGTGGGACGGGGCTGGTCTGAGGAGAGTCGCGGGACGGGGCTGGTCTGAGGAGAGTCGTGGGACGGGGCTGGTCTGAGGAGAGTCGGGGACGGAGCTGGTCTGAGGGGAGAGTCGTGGGACGGGGCTGGTCTGAGGAGAGTCGTGAGGTCGGGGCTGGTCTGAGGAGAGTCGTGGGCCGGGGCTGGTCTGAGGAGAGTCGTGGGGACGGGGTGGTCTGAGGAGAGTCGTGGGGACGGGGGCTGGTCTGAGGAGAGTCGGGGACGGGGGTGGTCTGAGGAGAGTCGTGGGTCGGGGCTGGTCTGAGGAGAGTCGGGGGACGGGGGTGGTCTGAGGAGAGTCGTGGGGACGGGGCTGGTCTGAGGAGAGTCGTGGGGACGGGGGCTGGTCTGAGGAGAGTCGGGGGACGGAGCTGGTCTGAGGAGAGTCGTGGGGACGGAGCTGGTCTGAGGAGAGTCATGGGGACGGGGCTGGTCTGAGGAGAGTCATGGGGATGGGCTGGTCTGAGGAGAGTCGCGGGATGGGGGCTGGTCTGAGGAGAGTCGTGGGGACGGGGCTGGTCTGAGGAGAGTCATAGGGACGCAGCTAGTCTGAGGAGAGTCGTGGGGTCGGGGCTGGTCTGAGGAGAGTGGCGGGACGGGGCTGGTCTGAGGAGAGTCGGGGTCGGGGCTGGTATGAGGGGGAGTCGTGGGGACGGGGCTTGGGTCTGAGGGGAGGGTCTTGCCTCCACAGGGCACAGTTTCCTCCTCAGCTGCAGCTGATCCGCGGCTGCCAAGAATGTGTTTCCACGGACACACTCAGAACGCCACGCCCACATATGTGTGCCCAGGGCAGAGTCTGTCCGGCCTCCTCTTGGTGCCTGGTGCCCAGCGGCAAGCAGCCACCATGAGAGCCGCTAAGACCCTACAGATGAGTCTGAAGCCAGAGGCCGGGCGGGTTGGTGCGGCGGCTCCTGCAGGGCCCCCTGTGCCTCCCCCTCTGGAGTCCTCCTGCCATGCAAACATGGCTGATGGTATGTGCCGCTGTTGTTTGGGCCACACCTGGCGCGCTCAGGGGCTTACCTCCTGGCTCTCTCAGAGGAGGGACCACGCGTGGTGCTGATTAGAATCGGGTCAGCTGCATGAGAGGCCACCGCCCTGTCTGTAGGGTGGCCCTCTGCCGCGAAGAAGGAAGAGAATGACCCAGACGCTGGAGGTGCCGAGGGCAGGTGTCCAGCCCTGCACACGCGCTGGGCCCTGATGCCGGTGGGCGAGAGCAGCTGAAACCGTCAGGCCCACTGGAGCTGACACGCCTGCCGGCCTGCAGCCGTGACCGCCACAGAGAGCTGTGAGCCCGAAGTTGCTGCCACGCTCAGGGGCTGCCTGTGACAAGAAGGTGAAACATGGGAACACTCAGCCCCGAGGACGCCTCGTCCACTAGCCCAGCCCCAAAGCCCACATCTTGCTGCTCAGCCAAACCACGGCTGTTCCGGTGGTCTGCAGCTCCTTGACTGTGGGCCCCGCAATGCTGGCCCGGTGGCCTACAAGCTGTGACCAGCCACAGCTGTGGGGACGTTAGCAGTGGGCGCTGGACAAGTGGAAGCAGGGCCAGGCAAGTGGCCTGTGGCTGGACCTTTGGGCAGTGGAGCTGGGCGAGCATTAGGTTTGATATTGGAGCAGGGGCCAGCTCAGGTGAGCTGACCCCGCGGGTAGGACTAAATCACAAGGGTGGGTGCCCTTTCGCAGCAGATGCGGGCCTCGCTCTTTCTTCCCAACCCTCCTGGAGGGGCATGAAGGGGAGCCCTGGGGGCCAGGGTCAGGACAGAGCGGTGGCCAGCCTGGCCCTGGGGTGTGGCCAAGGCTGTGGCAGAGCCCGAGAGTCCTTTCTGCAGAGACAGGGCGTCAGGCCCGGTGCGCTGGGCTTGTGTAATGTGCAAAACCTTGTTGGGATCAATTCGGGCTGGGGACAGAGGGTGGAGCCCCTCTAGCGGGGTCTGAGGACGTAGCAGCCCACCTCGCGGATCTGATACAGATCACCGGAGACGTTAGGACACTTGCCACGACCTGGAGATGGCTCCAGGCTGATTTTGCAGATGTGACCCCGCCGCATGTGTGCAGGGGAGGGGCCCCACCAGCCCTAACTGCCCAGAGACGAGGGAAGAGCCATGGACGGTGGATCCTGCGCGCAGCAGTCGAAGGACATTCTCCTTCCATGGGGTGGCCTGAGAAGGTGCCGCCCCTCACCTATGTGGTCCTGAGCTCTGAGCCCCCGCACAGCCCTTCAGCGATGGTCAGCGCCCCCGGTTCTGGCTCTGTCTTGAGTTTCACGCCCGACACTGCTGCCGGAGCAGTTGAGGCCCCCCAGGGCCAGAGGCGCCTGCAGCCATCCAGGGTGCATTCCACATTGTCTGTGGGGTCAGGGGTCATCCACACCCTCCCTGTCTGTCTGTGGGGTCAGGGGTCACTCCACACCTGTCTGTCTCAGGGGTCAGGGTCACCTCCCTGTCTGTCTGTGGGGCCAGGGGTCACTCCACACCTGACTGACTGTGGGGTCAGGGGTCATCCACTCCCTGTCTGTCTGTGGGGTCAGGGGTCATCCACTCCCTGTCTGTCTGTGGGGTCAGGGGTCATCCACTCCTGTCTGTCTGTGGGGTCAGGGGTCATCCACTCCTGTCTGTCTGTGGGGTCAGGGTCATCCACTCCCTGTCTGTCTGTGGGGTCAGGGGTCATCCATTCCCTGTCTGTCTGTGGGGTCAGGGGTCATCCACTCCCTGTCTGTCTGTGGGGTCAGGGTCATCCACTCCCTGTCTGTCTGTGGGGTCAGGGGTCATCCACTCCCTGTCTGTCTGTGGGGTCAGGGGTCATCCACTCCCTGTCTGTCTGTGGGGTCAGGGTCATCCACACCCTGTCTGTGGGGTCAGGGGTCATCCACTCCCTGTCTGTGAGGTCAGGGGTCATCCACACCCTCCCTGTCTGTGGGGTCAGGGGTCATCCACTCCCTGTCTGTCTGTGGGGTCAGGGGTTACCCCCCATCCTGACTGTCTGTGGGGTCAGGGTCACTCCCCATCCTGACTCTCTGTGGGGTTGGAGCTCGCCCTATTTGGATGGGGAATCATTTCAGAGACTCCATTCCCGCATCGGGGCAGCCACATGGCGGAGTAGGGAAGGATCAGGAAGGTCCCTCCAGCACATTGTTGTCTGAGCACCTTCTGTTGGGATACTGGAAGATGAGTGCTCAGCTGGAGCACGGAGCGGGATGGAGGGGCGGGCAGGTGGCGGAGGGTTCGTCAGCCTTTACGGGCTACTGGGCCAAGGTCACTGAGGGCCAATCCTAGCCAGTAAGTCATCCCTCCTGCACTCTACACCAGACTCTGTCCATCCCCAGGGTTCCCTGCTGACCATCCGAGCCCTGACTCACTGCCTCTCGCGTGTCCACACGCAGGGCTGAATCCCCACGCGTGCTTGTGGGAGTCGCAGGGTCCTGGACCCTCCAGTCCCCATGGAGAGCAGACGATATGGAAATCCAGAGCCGAGCGTGAGTAATCGGCGTGTTCTGTCCGATCTAGGCCTGCCCACTGCAGCCCGGCTCCGCCATCAGCCACGGCGTCAGCCCACTGCAGAGGCCCAGAAACTCAGGAGCTCAGGGCCCACTGCAGCCCAGCTCCGCCCATCAGACACGGCGCCAGCCCACTGCAGAGGCCCAGAAACTCAGGAGCTCGGGGCCACTGCAGCCCAGCTCCGCCCATCAGCCACAGCGCCAGCCCACTGCAGAGGCCCAGAAACTCGGGAGCTCAGGGCCCACTGCAGCCCAGCTCCGCCCATCAGCCATGGCGCCAGCCCACTGCAGAGGCCTCAGAAACTCGGGAGCTCAGGGCCCACTGCAGCCCAGCTCCGCCCATCAGCCATGGCGCCAGCCCACTGCAGAGGCTCAGAAACTCGGGAGCTCGGGGCCCACTGCAGCCCAGCACCGCCCATCAGCCACAGCGCCAGCCCACTGCAGAGGCCCAGAAACTCGGGAGCTCAGGGCCCACTGCAGCCCAGCTCCGCCATCAGCCACTGACGTCAGCCCACTGCAGAGGCCCAGAAACTCGGGAGCTCAGGGCCCACTGCAGCCCAGCTCCGCCATCAGCCATGGCGCCAGCCCACTGCAGAGGCCCAGAAACTCAGGAGCTCGGGCCCACAGCAGCCCAGCTCCGCCCATCAGCCACAGCGCCAGCCCACTGCAGAGGCCCAGAAACTCGGGAGCTCAGGGTCCACTGCAGCCCAGCTCCGCCCATCAGCCACGGCGCCAGCCCACTGCAGAGGCCCAGAAACTCAGGAGCTCGGGGCCCACTGCAGCCCAGCTCCGCCCATCAGCCACGGCGCCAGCCCACTGCAGAGGCCCAGAAACTCAGGAGCTCGGGGCCCACTGCAGCCCAGCTCCGCCCATCAGCCACAAGCGCCAGCCCACTGCAGAGGCCCAGAAACTCGGGAGCTCAGGGCCCACTGCAGCCCAGCTCCGCCCATCAGCCATGGCGCCAGCCCACTGCAGAGGCTCAGAAACTCGGGAGCTCAGGGCCCACTGCAGCCCAGCTCCGCCCATCAGCCATGGCGCCAGCCCACTGCAGAGGCTCAGAAACTCGGGAGCTCGGGGCCCACTGCAGCCCAGCACCGCCC
The DNA here is from genome assembly GCA_021461705.1 of Cryptotis parvus. NCBI lineage: Eukaryota > Metazoa > Chordata > Mammalia > Eulipotyphla > Soricidae > Cryptotis > Cryptotis parvus. Next base: position 7,762 of record JAJIBD010009314.1, read on the forward strand.
ATCAGCCACAGCGCCAGCCCACTGCAGAGGCCCAGAAACTCGGGAGCTCAGGGCCCACTGCAGCCCAGCTCCGCCCATCAGCCACTGCGCCAGCCCACTGCAGAGGCCCAGAAACTGGGAGCTCAGGGCCCACTGCAGCCCAGCTCCGCCCATCAGCCATGGCGCCAGCCCACTGCAGAGGCCCAGAAACTCAGGAGCTCGGGGCCCACAGCAGCCCAGCTCCGCCCATCAGCCACAGCGCCAGCCCACTGCAGAGGCCCAGAAACTCGGGAGCTCAGGGTCCACTGCAGCCCAGCTCCGCCATCAGCCACGGCGCCAGCCCACTGCAGAGGCCCAGAAACTCAGGAGCTCGGGGCCCACTGCAGCCCAGCTCCGCCCATCAGCCACGGCGCCAGCCCACTGCAGAGGCCCAGAAACTCAGGAGCTCGGGGCCCACTGCAGCCCAGCTCCGCCATCAGCCATGGCGCCAGCCCACTGCAGAGGCCCAGAAACTCGGGAGCTCGGGGCCCACTGCAGCCCAGCTCCGCCATCAGCCACAGCGGCCAGCCCACTGCAGAGGCCCAGAAACTCGGAGCTCGGGGCCCACTGCAGCCCAGCTCCGCCCATCAGCCACAGCGCCAGCCCACTGCAGAGGCCCAGAAACTCGGGAGCTCAGGGCCCACTGCAGCCCAGCTCCGCCCATCAGCCATGGCGTCAGCCCACTGCAGAGGCTCAGAAACTCGGGAGCTCAGGGCCCACTGCAGCCCAGCTCCGCCCATCAGCCATGGCGCCAGCCCACTGCAGAGGCTCAGAAACTCGGGAGCTCGGGCCCACTGCAGCCCAGCTCCGCCCATCAGCCACTGGCGCGCAGCCCACTGCAGAGGCCCAGAAACTCGGGAGCTCAGGGCCCACTGCAGCCCAGCTCCGCCCATCAGCCATGGCGCCAGCCCACTGCAGAGGCTCAGAAACTCGGGAGCTCAGGGCCCACTGCAGCCCAGCTCCGCCCATCAGCCATGGCATCAGCCCACTGCAGAGGCTCAGAAACTCGGGAGCTCGGGGCCCACTGCAGCCCAGCTCCGCCCATCAGCCACAGCGCCAGCCCACTGCAGAGGCCCAGAAACTCGGGAGCTCAGGGCACCACACCAAGTCTGCTCCTCTGGGTCATCTCAGGGGCAGTGGCGGCTGCCTAAGGTGCCCTCATGGAGCAGGCATGTCAGCACATGTTGCTGGCCCTGGTCATTGGCCTGTACGTGGCCATGGCCACAGAGAGTGCAAGAAAGGCACTCTCTCCGCAGGCACTGAGAGTGCAAGAAAGCAGAGGGAGAGCCACGCCACCAGGTGGAGGCTGGACTGGGCCCGGCCTCCCCCGAGTCCCACAGGCCCTTCCTTCCTCCTAGCCCCGTGTGTGGCCCCACCAGCCTCTCCTGACCAGGCCCCTCTGGTCCCACCAGCCTCACGCCTGATCCCCACCAGCCTCTCCCGACCACTCGGCCATCACATCTCAGTTTGGGCCAGCCGAGGGGGTGTCAGGCCGTGAGGGAAGGGAGAGGCAGCCCCGAGGGTGCACGCCACAGGTGCGACAGTGACCGGAGCTGTGTCCTCCCCACCAGGCGCCGTCTACGTGGGCTGACACACCCCAGGCAAGGCCTTCGTGCAGGACCCAGGCACGGCGACGGCAGAACAGCCACGGTGGCGCCCGGTGTTACTTCTACCCGATGCTGGGGCTGAGAGCGGGCCTGATTCTGGGGGCGTGGCCCGTTCTGCACAGGGAGCGGCGCAGGAACATGCCCACCCTGCTGAGGACAGGGGCACAGCACGAGTGAGGCGAAAGGCTCACACAGGGGTTAGTGCTTGTTCTCAAGCTGGAACACACCATTCCTGAAGCCTCCCCTTAGGACGGTCACGGAGGGTTGATGAACCTTTCCCGCAGTGCGTGGTTGGACGTGCTGTTGTGAGCACAGTCTGAACGTCCGCGCGTCGTGGGAGCCCAGCCTGGCCAACTCGACACGCTGCAGGCCTGAGAGACCCCTGCAGAAGTTTCCGGGAGCTTCACTCTGCCCCCTGGAGGAGGGCGGCAAGACACCGCACCTGGTATTCGCTCCTCAGGCTTCACCGGCTATCCTGGTACTCTGGGTTTCACCGGCTACTCGGCCACAGGGACACCCTCGCCTGGAGTCTTGGCCCGCCACCTCCCTGCTCCGCTCCCACTAACCCAGCTCAAGGACCTGTTCTGGGGCGTCTGGGGCTGAGTGTGTCCCGAGAAAATAAATGTTCAGGGTCAGTCCTGGGGTCCCACCCGAGCCTGTGCCCCTGCACCAGCCAGGCTGCTGACTCAGGCCTCTCTGCTCAGCGAGAGTTCGGGGCAGGGGGCACAGGGCAGAGGGCAAAGGGTAGGGCAGGGAGCAGAGGGCACAGGCAGGGGCAGGGACGGGGCAGGTGCGGGGCTGAGCTGGTGCAGGAGTTGTGTGGAGGGCCGCAGGGCGGGGGTGGGGTGCTGGGCTCAGGGGGTCCCTGAGGGGTCCTGAGCTGGGGTGTGACCTGGCGGTGTTGAGTGTGGGGTGCTGAGGGGGCAGGCTGCAGAGCCGTCCCCAGGGCTGGCACGCGGCTCCATCTCATATGCAGGCGAGACTATTTCTGGGGAGCAAACACAAGCCCCCAGGCCTCAGGCGGGGCAGGTTCCCCTTTCTCCTTCCCCATTCCTGTGGGCACCACAGGTGCGGGCCACCAGCCGGTGACGAGGCGGCAGCCGGATCGGCCTGTGCTGAGTCACATCCCGTGGGACTTTCTGTCCCAGTCACGGGCACGGGGCCGCCTGGTCCCGGAGAGACCAACTTTATGGAGGAAAAGCAGCACCAGGAGAGGAAACAAGCCTCGGGCCTCAGTGGGGTGTGCAGTGGGCAGTGGGGACAGCAGGAAGGAGCAAATGTCACAGCCTCAAGGCCAGAGCTGCTAAGGGAGAGTGTGGAGAGTCCTGTGGGCTCTCCTGGGTCAGCCGCACGCTCCACCAGAGCCCGAACAAGGCCCTGCCCCGCGGGCTCATGCTCTCCTGGGCACTGTCTCCCTGTCCCTCTGTCTGTCTCCTGGGCCCTGTCTCCCTGTCCCTCTGTCTCCTGGGCCCTGTCTCCCTGTCCCTCTGTCTGTCTCCTGGGCCCTGTCTCCCTGCCCCTCTGTCTGTCTCCTGGGCACTGTCTCCCTGTCCCTCTGTCTCCTGGGCACTGTCTCCCTGTCCCTCTGTCTGTCTCCCTGGGCACTGTCTCCCTGTCCCTCGGTCTCCTGGGCACTGTCTCCCTGTCCCTCTGTCTCCTGGGCACTGTCTCCCTGTCCCTCTGTCTCCCTGGGCACTGTCTCCCTGTCCCTCAGTCTCCTGGGCACTTTCTCCCTGTCCCTCTGTCTGTCTCCTGGGCACTGTCTCCCTGCCCCTCTGTCTGTCTCCTGGGCACTGTCTCCCTGTCCCTCTGTCTGTCTCCTGGGCACTGTCTCCCTGCCCCTCTGTCTGTCTCCTGGGCACTGCCTCCCTGCCCCTCTGTCTGTCTCCCTGGGCACTGTCTCCCTGTCCCTCTGTCTGTCTCCTGGGCACTGTCTCCCTGTCCCTCTGTCTCCTGGGCACTGTATCCCTGCCCCTCTGTCTGTCTCCTGGGCACTGTCTCCCTGTCCCTCTGTCTCCTGGGCACTGTCTCCCTGCCCCTCTGTCTCCTGGGCACTGTCTCCCTGTCCTCTGTCTCCTGGGCGCTGTCTCTCTGTCCTCTGTCTCCTGGGCGCTGTCTCCCTGCCCCTCTGTCTCCCTGGGCACTGTCTCCCTGTCCCTCTGTCTCCTGGGCACTGTCTCCCTGTCCCACTGTCTCCTGGGCACTGTCTCCCTGTCCCTCTGTCTGTCTCGTGGGCGCTGTCTCCCTGTCCCTCTGTCTCCTGGGCACTGTCTCTCTGTCCCTCTGTCTCCTGGGCGCTGTCTCCCTGCCCCTCTGTCTCCTGGGCACTGTCTCCCTGTCCCTCTGTCTCCTGGGCACTGTCTCCCCCGTCCCTCTGTCTCCTGGGCACTGTCTCCCTGTCCTTCTATCTGTCTCCTGGGCACTGTCTCCCCCTCCCTCTGTCTCCTGGGCACTGTCTCCCTGTCCCTCTATCTGTCTCCTGGGCACTGTCTCCCCCGTCCCTCTGTCTCCTGGGCACTGTCTCCCTGTCCCTCTATCTGTCTCCTGGGCACTGTCTCCCTGTCCCTCTGTCTGTCTCCTGGGCACTGTCTCCCTGTCCCTCTGTGCCCCTGTGGCAGGAGCACGGTGTGCGCCAGTTCTCCTGGGCAGCAGGGCCAGAGCCGGCTCCCTGCAGCTGGATGCCAGTAAGGAAAGGCCCTTCTGAGCTGCGGCCCCTTCCTGCTGCCCAGCCGCAGAGCTGGCCACAGAGCCCTGTCTCCCAGGGTCTCGGGAGCTCCTCAATGTGAGGGCAGGTGGACCCTGGGACTTTCTGAGGAGACACCGGCCAGCACATGGGCAGGTCCCACTGGCCAAGGTCTGGGGTCAGCAGGACCCTGAGCAGGGCTGGGGTCAGTGGGGCCCTGAGCGGGGCTGGGGTCAGCGGGCCCTGAGAGGGGCTGGGGTCATCAGGGCCCTGAGAGGGGCTGGGGTCAGCAGGGCCCTGAGAGGGGCTGGGGTCAGCAGGGCCCCTGAGCAGGGCTGGGGTCAGTGGGGTCCTGAGCGGGGCTGGGGTCAGTGGGGTCCTGAGCGGGGCTGGGGTCAGCGGGCCCTGAGCGGGCTGGCGTCAGCGGGCCCTGAGCGGGGCTGGGGTCAGCGGGTCCTGAGCGGGGCTGGGGTCAGCGGGCCCTGAGAGGGGCTGGGGTCAGCAGGGCCCTGAGCAGGGCTGGGGTCAGCGGGCCCTGAGAGGGGCTGGGGTCAGCGGGGTCCTGAGAGGGGCTGGGGTCAGCAGGGCCCTGAGAGGGGCTGGGGTCAGCAGGGTCCTGAGAGGGGCTGGGGTCAGCGGGCCCTGAGAGGGCTGGGGTCAGCGGCCCTGAGAGGGGGCTGGGGTCAGCGGGGTCCTGAGAGGGGCTGGGGTCAGCAGGGCCCTGAGAGGGGCTGGGGTCAGCAGGGCCCTGAGAGGGGCTGGGGTCAGCGGGTCCTGAGTGGGCTGGGGTCAGCGCGCCCTGAGAGGGCTGGGGTCAGGACTGTCCCCTCCTCGCCTGGCCCCCTGTGAAGCGCTGTCGTGGTGTCCTCCACGGCTCCGGGGTCCACAGCAGCTGCTCCTGTTCCACCCACGCTGCGTCCCTGGGCGGGCCTGTCACAGGAGCTCAGAGCACCGCCCGCGCCATGGTCGTCAGGAAGCGCGGGAGCGTCCACCCCTTCTGGAATTGTGGAGAAGCCTGTGTTTAGGCCTGACAGACACGTGGCAGCCCGGTCCTGCTCTCGCCCGCAGGCGGGTCCAGCCATCTGGCCGGCAGTGGCCACTCCAGGAACTCAAGGACACGGTCCATTTGCCAGCCCAGCGCGCTGACTGCCCAGTAAGATGCTGCTCAGGCTGCTTCCGGCCAACTCTCCATAGCCTCACAGCGACCCGGCTGCCCGGGCGGGTTAGGAGGACAGAGAGGAGCTGAGAGAGGAGCCCCAAGCCGGGGCAGCAGGGGTGGCCAGGGACTCTGCTCTTGTGACCAATCTCCAGTACCCGAACATGCACAGCGAGCACAATGCCAGAAGCTGTGGGCCCACACAGGGCAGCCGGCCCTGCTCCACTGAGGGTGCGTGGAGCTCCCAGAGACGGCGATGGTGCCCAGAGACAGTGTCCAGCACCCAGAGACAGTGTCCAGCACCCACCCAGAGACAGTGTCCAGCACCCAGAGACAGTGTCCAGCACTCAGAGACAGTGTCCAGCACCCAGAGACAGTGTCCAGCACCCAGAGACAGTGTCCAGCACCCAGAGACAGTGTTCCAGCACTCAGAGACAGTGTCCAGCACCGAGACAGTGTCCAGCACCCAGAGACAGTATTCCAGCACTCATAGACAGTGTCCAGCATTCAGAGACAGTGTCCAGCACTCAGAGACAGTGTCCAGCACCCAGAGACAGTGTCCAGCACCCAGAGACAGTGTCCAGCACCCAGAGACAGTGTTCCAGCATTCAGAGACAGTGTCCAGCACTCAGAGACAGTATTCCAGCACTCAGAGACAGTGTCCAGCACCCAGAGACAGTGTCCAGCACCCAGAGACAGTGTCCAGCACCCAGAGACAGTGTTCCAGCATTCAGAGACAGTGTCCAGCACTCAGAGACAGTGTCCAGCACCCAGAGACAGTATTCCAGCACTCAGAGACAGTGTCCAGCACCCAGAGACAGTGTCCAGCACCCAGAGACAGTGTCCAGCACCCAGAGACAGTGTTCCAGCACTCAGAGACAGTGTCCAGCACTCAGAGACAGTGTCCAGCACTCAGAGACAGTGTCCAGCACCCAGAGACAGTGTCCAGCACCCAGAGACAGTGTCCAGCACTCAGAGACAGTGTCCAGCACCCAGAGACAGTGTTCCAGCACTCATAGACAGTGTCCAGCACTCAGAGACAGTGTCCAGCACCCAGAGACAGTGTCCAGCACCCAGAGACAGTGTCCAGCACCCAGAGACAGTGTTCCAGCACTCAGAGACAGTGTCCAGCACCGAGACAGTGTCCAGCACCCAGAGACAGTGTTCCAGCACTCATAGACAGTGTCCAGCATTCAGAGACAGCGCCCAGCACTCAGAGACAGTGTCCAGCACCCAGAGACAGTGTCCAGCACCCAGAGACAGTGTCCAGCACCCAGAGACAGTGTCCAGCACCGAGACAGTGTCCAGCACCCAGAGACAGTGTTCCAGCATTCAGAGACAGTGTCCAGCACTCAGAGACAGTGTCCAGCACTCAGAGACAGTGTCCAGCACCCAGAGACAGTGTTCCAGCACTCATAGACAGTGTCCAGCATTCAGAGACAGTGTCCAGCACCCAGAGACAGCAATGCACCCAGAGACAGTGTCCAGCACCCAGAGACAGTGTCCAGCACCCAGAGACAGTGTCCAGCACCCAGAGACAGTGTCCAGCACATCCCTGCCATGAGCCCATACAGGTCACTTTCCTCTGAAAATCAGGGCATGTGCCCAGTGAAGTATGCAGCTGGTACGATGCATGGCCAGTGAGACACTTGGCCTGTGAGTCACCTGGCCCTTGAGGCATGTGGCCCAGAAGCCTGCGGCTTGTGAGGAGCATGGACAGTGAGGAGCATGGACTGTGAGACGTGGCCCCAAAGTCATGACGTTTGTGGCACATCAGACACGTGGCCTGTGAGGAACGTGGCCTGTGAGGAACGTGGCGGTGAGATACATAGCTTATAAGGAACGTGGCCGGTGAGGAACGTGGCCTGTGAGGAAAGTGGCCGGTGAGATACATAGCTTATAAGGAACGTGGCCGGTGAGGAACGTGGCCTGTGAGGAAAGTGGCTGGTGAGATACATAGCTTATAAGGAACGTGGCCGGTGAGTTCATGGCCCATGAAATACGTAGTCTTGGGCCATGTGGCTCTTGAGCTGGCCAGTGGCCTCACTTCCCAGAGGCAGATGGGATGTCCCAGGGACATCCGTGCAGGAACCGGGCCAGCCAACTGTGTGATGAGGACAGGAACTCACTAGGACCTGTTGGAAAGGGGCGTTCAGCCCGAGCAGAGCAGGAGGCGTCCGAGCATAGTCGGCATGGCGGCGGCCCGCCGAGTCCGCCATCCCCATTTCGGGAGCAGAGGTGAGATTTGAACACATGAGCCCCAGAGCCAAATCCTAGGGGGTGTGGGAGTGATAGGGACCCAGGAGCAGCTTTAGCTGGTTCCCAGCACGTGTCTGTCCGCTGCTGTGGGGCATCCACCTGGTCCCAAACTCCATCTGGGAGACTCGAACCACTCAGGAGCAAACCCAGAAATCGCTGGCCTGGAGCCAAGCAGGTAGCCAGAGTCCTGAGGACACGCAGATGGCACGTCCCCAGCCTCAGGGCTTCCTGAGAGAACATAGACGAATCCAGCACCAGCTCTCATCTATAGACATTTAGACGAACGCCTAACACCAGCCCTGAGCCGCGGGAGCGGGGCCCAGACCAGCACCCACCCTGACTCCTGGGGCCACACAGACACTGACTCACACGCAGACCACATGTGAGACCAGCACTGTCACACGCAGACCACATGTGAGACCAGCACATGTCACACGCAGATCACATGTGAGACCAGCACGTGTCACACACAGACCACATGTGAGACCAGCACACGCCACATGCAGACCACATGAGGCCAATACAGTTGGGTTCTAGGAGAGCTGAGAGCCAAACACGGCCTGACTGAGCTCCGAGCCCAGGCGTGGCGAGAGCGGGTCTGTAGGTGCACCTCCAGGGGCCTCTCACAGGACAGTGCGGCCCAGAAGGAGTGACCAGGAGCCCACTCACAGAGCAGGCCCTGGTCCTTGGAGGCATTAGAACCTGTGGCTGCACCATCAGAACCAGAGCAGGCTGGTGGTCCGGGGGCAGCCGTGGGAGACCCCTGCTCAGGGAAAGGCCGCTCCCCCGTGCTGCCCTCTGGCCACTCAGGGGCACTGTTGCACCCCATTCCGCCTGGCTAAGCCCCTTTCCATGCAAGAGAACCTGTCTCTGAGAGAGGGAGAGAGGAAGGGCCAGCCTGTCCGAGTGTCCACGGAGGCACTGACCCCAGCTCCAGCAAGGACGCTGAGAACGCTGGCACTCAGTGGCTGACAGCTTGGTCAGCCGTGAACCACAGGCTGACCAAGCTGCCATGGCCAGCCTGGGCACTCCACTCCTGGCCACGGCCACTGTCAAAGGCTGTGGAGGTCAGCTGGACTGAGGCCGGGCCCTTCCTCCCACGGGCACTGCACAGCCGTGGTGACAGAACGTTCTGGCCAAGGGTTGTCTAGAAGGTGCGGACGCAGGAGCCGAGCCGCGGGAGGCTGCAAAGAGCTGGCTCGCCTCGCCACAGCCCAGCCTCCTCAGCTGCTCGGAGAATAAGGTGGCTGACAGGTGTGGGACATGCTGAAGAACTCAGTTGGCTTCCGGAGAGAGAGAACACCGCGGCTTCCCAGGGCTGTGCATTGCTGCGGGTGTGCGAGCACTCACACACACACACACGCACACACACACACACACACGCGCGCACGTAGTGCAGGGTGAAAGTGCATGGGTGCAGCCTCTGTACAGCGTGTGCTTCGCTGTGCGTGAATCCACACGTGGGCGCGGCCGCCGCCTTGTGTCCACTCACGTGGCCGGGCAAGAGTGCGCGGTCTCTGAGATCTCAGAGCAGGTGTGTGTGCTCTGGAGACAGCACAGTTTCTGGCCCCAGAAGCTGAGCCCAACTGTGTGTGTCCTGACCACGCCACTCCTGGGGCCGTCCCAAGGGGGACGCGCTGTCCAGAGGACTGGACGCTGGGTCAGGCCCCCTGCAGGGTGCTCCTGCCCAGATGTTTTGTCACAGGGGTCCCCAGGGCAGAGCCCCCAGCCTGCTCCTCCCTGTGCTCCGACCATGTAGGCTCTGATAGGGTCTGGGATGGCCACAGTGACCACCATGACCATGAGGCCTGAAATGGCCACAGTGACCACCATGGCTGTGACAGCTGAGATGGCCACCAGTGGCTGCCATGACCACGGAGGCCCTGTCTGAAGCCACCGGCAGGAAAGGGCCACTGGGTCCCCAGCCAGCACCCACCACCTGTCCCCGCTCTCGGCCTCCACCTGCTGTTTCTGCCCTGGGAGGCTCTCAGCAGCCCCTGGTGGGCTCCAGGGCCCTGGGAGCCTCTCAGCAGTCCCCTGCTGGGCTCCAGGGCAGCTGGAGTGAGGAGCCGCTCCCCGCAACCCGGGCTCTGCAGCCTGGAAACCCAAGTCGCCTGCCCGCCTCGAAAGGGCAATAGTGCCCCCATGTGGTGCCACGGAGGGAGGCAGCCACCAGGGAAGGCAGCGAACGCGGTGACTGCCCAGCCCTGGGCCCTCTGCATCCCGCCTCCGAGCCTCTGGCTTGCCCTGCCTGGCATGGCTCTTTTCCCTCCTCTTCCCGGGAAAGCATTCCCACAGACACTTCCAGTACTGTGTCCACGGAGGCTGCCGGTCTGTGAGGGGCCCCCGTCTGGCCTGGCCTCCTGGCTGGCAGCAGAGCACGGCTCTCGGCTCGGCAGGGAAGCAGCACAGGAGCCCCCGAGAGCCCCCCCACTTCCTCCCGGAAGCCTCTGGTTCCCGGCAGAGTAACAGCAGCTGTGCCTGCAGGCCGGGATGCAGAGCTGGGCCATGGCCCCAGAGGGCAGGCCACAGGCTCCTGAGCAGAGGCGGCTGGTGCAGAAGCCAGAGCCCGGGGACCCGCCCAGGAGCCCCAGCCTCCAGGTTTGGAAGCGGCTGTGGCCTTGTTCGGGGCTCCCAGCTTCCTGGGGGACGGTCCTGCCGCCCCCTCCCTGTGGGACTCTCCCCACGCTCCCAGCACGCCCAGCACGCTTCCTAGCTCAGCCCAGCGGGAAGCGGGAAGTGGGGCTGGCGTCGGCTTCAGCCGCTGCCGCTGCATCACCACCTGGGTGGCGAGCTGCACCCCTGAGACCCCAGCACACCTCGGGATGGCACCCCTGAAACCCGACCCTGTAATCTGCAGATTTGCTGGAGGACTACCTCCACCTAGTGGCTGGATCCTCTCACTGCACCTAGAGGCCCTTCGGGTCCCTGAGCGTCAGGAAAGTTCTAGAATGAGTGGGTGGTGCCCCAAGTTTTGCAAACACGCGTGGACCCCTTAGTGTCTCCAGTGACAAGTGTGCAGCTGGAACCACGTCTCAGTATTAGCATCAGCGTCGTTTGACTTTATTTGACTAGAGCAGAAGAGGAAACTGCAGAAGAAATGAAATCCGGAGCAGACGGAAGGTTGCATCCAGCCCTCATGGGTGCTCTCTTCCCTCAGCCCACCTCGTCCACATTGCCCCTTAGCTCATCGCCCCCTCACCTCACCCCTCTCCCCTCCTCCCCTCCTCCCCCTCATCCCACCCCATCCACTCATCTCTATCTCCTGTCCCCTTGTCCATCGCTTCCTCATTCCCTCTCCCCTCCCCTTATCCCATCTTCCCTCATCTGCCCTCCTCCCTTCTCATCCCTTCCTCCTACCTCATCCCCAATCTCCTAATCTCTGCCTTCCCTTCATCCCTCCTCATCCCCTCCATCCACTCATCCCATAATTATCCCATCCCTCACCCCTCCATCCCCCACCCCTCACCCCCACCCCCACCCCCACCCCACCCCCCCCCACCCCTCATCCCCACCCCCCCCTCATCCCTCACCCCTCATCCCTTCACCCCTCATCCCCTCATCCCTCATCCCTCATCTCCTCACCCCTCATCCCCTCACCCCTCATCCCCTCACCCCTCATCCCTCATCTCCTCACCCCTCATCCCCTCACCCCTCATCCCCATCCCTCATCCCCTAACCCCTCATCCCTCATCCCCTCACCCCTCATCCCTCATCCCCTCATCCCTAACCCCTCATCCCCTCATCTCCTCACCCCTCATCCCCCCCCTCACCACTCATCCCTCATCCCCATAACCTCATCCCTCACCCCTCATCCCCTCACCCCCTCATCCCTCACCCCTCATCCCCTCATCTCCTCACCCCTCATCCCCTCACCCCTCATCCCCTAACCCCTCATCCTCACCCCCTCATCCCCTCATCCCTCATCCCTCATCCCTCACCCCTCATCCCCTCACCCCTCATCCCCTCACCCCCTCATCCCTCACCCCTCATCCCTCACCCCTCATCCCCTCATCCCTCATCCACCCCTCATCCCTCATCCCTCACCCCTCATCCCTCATCCCTCATCCCTAACCCTCATCCCTCATCTCCTCACCCCTCATCCCTCACCCCCTCACCCTCATCCCTCATCCCCTCATACCTCACCCCTCACCCCTCATCCCCTCACCCCTCATCCCTCCCCTATCCCCTCATCTCCCTCACCCCCTCACCCCCTCCTCCCCTCATCCCCTCATCCCTCACCCCTCATCCCTCACCCCTCATCCCCTCATCTCCCTCACCCCTCATCCCCTCACCCCTTATCCCTCATCCCCTATCCCTCATCTCCTCACCCCTCACCCCTCATCCCTCATCCTCATCCCCTCACCCTCATCCCTCATCCCTCATCCCTCACCCCTCATCCCCCCCCTCATCCCTCACCCTCTATCCCTCACCCTCATCCCTCATCCCTCATCCCCACCCCTCACCCCCTCATCCCTCACCCCTCACCCCTCACCCCTCACCCCCCACCCCTCACCTCTCACCCCTATCCCTCACCCCTCCCCTCATCCCTCACCCCTCTATCCCCTCATCCCCACCCTCTATCCCTCATCCCCTCACCCCCTCATCCCTCATCCCCTCACCCCTCATCCCCTCATCTCCTCACCCCTCACCCCTCATCCCCTCAACCCCTCTTCCCTCATCCCCTCACCCCTCCCCCTCACCCCTCATCCCCAACCCTCTTCCCTCACCCCTCATCCCTCACCCCTCTATCCCCTCATCCCCTCACTCCTCACCCCCTCCCCTCTCTCCTCCCCTCACCCTCATCCCCTCAACCCCTCATCTCCCTCACCCCTCATCCTCCCTCACCCCTCTATCCCCTCATCCCCCACTCCTCACCCCTCCATCCCCTCATCCCCTCACCCCTCCATCCCATCAACCCTCATCCCTCAACCCTCCATCCCTCACCCCTCTCCCTCCATCCCCACCCCTCCATCCCCCACCCCCAGTCCCTCATCCTATCACTCCCACATCCTGGTCTCTACACGATTCCACTTTCTGGCCATTTCTCCCAGGAGCATCTCTAAGCCGTTCTGCGCCCCAAGCTGTCAGCTTGGCCTCTCCTGTGGGTGTGGGAAGACGGGGGGTTGTCCCAGGAGCTGGGAACAGCTGCTTCGGGGAGTGTGTACTCTCATGGCTCATCAGGCGTCCGGGCCGCGTCCCTCACAGTGACACCGGCTGAGCAGAGCCCCCGCTAATGTTCTCATCACACCCGACTCGAGCACTCCCAGCTCCCTGGACTGATCACTGCAATTACACCGTGAAGGTCCTGTCAGCGGGCTTGGGATGAGCAGAAACAGTAATTATTATGATCTGGGCCCAAGCATTTGTTCTCCAGCTGAGAGGCAACCACAGCCTCGCCGGCCACAGGTGGAGAAGGGGGCAGAGGTGCCCATGCCTTCGCATGGCCCCCGGGCCTGGCACTGCAGAGCAGCAGGGTGAGCCCGAGGCTGCTGCCCTTGAGTGGCCAGCCCAGCCACAGGCACGTAGGGAGAGCCAGGAGGTGCCCCCGGGTATGTGCAGCAGGGGAGGATGCAGAGGAGCCAGCCCAGCAGCCCTGCCTGGGGTCTCACCGCCCAGCAGCCCCCGCCCGGGTCTCCCTGCCCAGCAGCCCCCGCCGGGGGCCCCCTACCGCCCAGCAGCCCCGCCGGGGTCTCACCGCCCAGCAGCCCCCGCCTGAGGTCTCACCGCCCAGCAGCCCCGCCCGGGTCTCACCGCCCAGCAGCCCTGCCCGGGGTCTCACCGCCCAGCAGCCCTGCCCGGGGTCTCACTGCCCAGCAGCCCCGCCGGGTCTCACCGCCCAGCGGCCCCGCCCGGGGTCTCCCTGCCCAGCAGCCATGCCCGGGTCTCACCGCCCAGCAGCCCCGCCCGGGGTCTCCCTGCCCAGCAGCCCAGCCCGGGGTCTCACCTGCCCAGCAGCCCAGCCCCGGGTCTCACCGCCCAGCAGCCTGCCCGGGTCTCACCTGCCCAGCAGCCACAGCCCGGGTCTCACCTGCCCAGCAGCCAAGCCGGGGTCTCACCGCCCAGCAGCCAAGCCCGGGGTCTCACCGCCCAGCAGCCCCGCCCGGGTCTCTCACCTGCCCAGCAGCCCCGCCCGGGGTCTCCCTGCCCAGCAGCCCCGCCCGGGTCTCACAGCCCAGCAGCACCCTGACCTAAGGAGCCCCCCAGCAGCCCTGGTCACAGGAAGCTGCGGGCAGCAGCAGGGAGGAGGTGTGAAGTAAAGCCCACGCTCCGGGCTGCAGCGCCCCCCACACCACTGCCAGAACTGCACTTCCTGCTTCTCTCCTGAGCACTCCCAGAAAGGCCGCTGTCAGCTGTCAGCTGTGTGACTGACAAGTCAGCAGTATCGGGTACAGAACCGGTCCAAGAGCTCTCTAAGTTGTTCCTTGGCCCAACAACTGCTCACCTCTAGTCAGGAACCTTACAGAGGCAGTAATCTATAGTCAGGAAACTGTTAAGACAGTTGAGGCCAGAGCTTTGAGCCTGTCTGGAGACTATAAACAGGGGCTCCAGGAGAGCATCCTGGGGGCGTCTGGACAGGCAGAGCAGCGGTCATAAGGCCAGTACCTAGGCCACGGGCCCCTGGTGCCTGAGCTGGACGGCCAGCACCTAGGCCATGGGCCCCCTGGTGCCTGAGCTGGGACGGCCAGCACCTAGGCCACGGGCCCCTGGTGCCTGAGCCGGATGGCCAGTACCTAGGCCACGGGCCCCTGGTGCCTGAGCCGGACAGCCAGCACCAGGAAGGAGAAGCTGCTCCTGGTGCTTAGGCCTGAGGGCCAGCTCCAGAGCCACGTGGCCTGGCACCAAGACTATAGGGCTACAGGGCGACAGAGCAATGGGGCAACAGGACTAAGTGGTGGAACCTGAGAGAAATAGTTAGGGACTGAAATAGGGAAATAGAGGCGACAGGATGAAACAACGTGAACAGGGGAAACAAAGACGGGACATAGTGGGGGAGCCCAGAGAAAAAGAGGTCTGGAAGAGAAAAGCCCTGAGCAGAAAGGACCTGAGGAAAAGGGTCCTGAAAGGAGAGTCCTGGGAGAGGGCCTGAAGCATGAAGAACATCCGGAAGAGAGAGGCTCTGACAAGAGGAGCCTGCACAGAACCCCCAGAGAGGCCGCCTGCAGGAGAACCCACCGAGAGAACCAAAGGTTCCTGGAGAGGCGTTCCTGCAGCGAGCAGAGGTGAAGCAAAAAAGCAACTATTAAAGAGTCACCTTCAAGAACCTCTGGCCTTGCTCTTTACTCCGTGAACCGGTAGGCCCCCAGACACAGGCGGGGCCCCTAACGGACAGTGGGTACTGCTGGGGCCCAGCATCTGCTGCCGTGGCCATGCTGACCCCAAGCAGTGTTAGAAGACCCACGGGAGGCCCCTTGAGCCTGGGGCCTCGGGACCTCCGTGAGGGTGAAACACATCCCCTCCACTTCCCTTATTTAAAGGCCTTCACGGGATGCCCCCACAGCATGGAAATAACTGGCCTTCAATTTTTTGGGTGGAGTGCTTTTTTGGGTCACGCTGACGATGATCAGGGGTTACTCCCGGCTCTGCACTCAGGACTAGACCTGGCTCAGAGGATCATAGGGGATGCCCGAGACCAAAGCGGGGTCAGCCACGCGCAAGGCAGATGCCCCCCCCCGCTGTACTAGCACTCCAGCCCCAGGACTAGCCTTCTAACTCTCACAGCTCATTGGAGTTTATTCACCCAGCTCAGGGAGAAAGGCTGACAATTTGGGGGTGCAGCGGTAGTTCAGCAGGTAGGGCCCTTTGCCTTGCACGCAGCCATCCCAGGCTCGATCCCCGCATCCCATATGGCCCCCTGAGCCTGAGCACTGCCGGTGTGGTTCCCAAATCATATCTATAGAAAGAGATCTCCCACGCGTCTGGAAGGACGGGCCTTGGGACAGCGAAGCCCAGCAGCCTCCTTGGAAGCAAGCTCCCACCTCGCACTGAGTTCTGACAGACCCTGAGGAAAGGAAAGGGCGAGAAAGTGGCAGAGCCCACGGCACAAACGCTGAAGCCCAGAGAAGTCAGCACAGTGGCCCGGCGGCCAGCAGGGGTGCTGACCACCTGAACATCCCAGAACGGAGAACGGCACCCCACTCTGAACCCAGACATCTGGGCCTGAGGAGAGCATCGCCTCAATCCCGACCTTCAACATGGGGACAAGCCACCTCCTCACCCAGTGGGTGACAGCGGCTGGAAGACAGGCTACTCCGCGAGGGCTGCACCCTTCCCTGAGAGGGACAAGGGACGAAGGTCCCCTGAGCCACCGGAGGCTGAGTGGCAAAGTCAGGCAGTGTGAGCCCACCAGGGAACTGGTGGTGACATCACTCACACATCCTGTCGGTCAAGGGAAAAGAGGCTATGAGTGGAGGGCTGGGGGGCAGGCGGTGGTGGTCAGCCTGGATGCAGGCAGACTTTTATTTTTTTTTCTGGCGATTCTCAGAGGTTACACCTGGCTCTGCTCTCAGGATTTACTCCTGCAGAGCTTGGGGGATCATATGGGATGCCGGGATAGAACCCGGTTGGCGCGTGCAAGGCAAACACCCTACCTGCTGTGCTATCGCTCCGGCCCCAACACTTGGATTTTTATCCCCTTTAGTTTGAGCTCATCCAGCTGCGCTCAGGGTTCACCTGGCTCTGCATTCAGGGAGCACTCCTGGTGGAGTTCAGTGTATCCATGTGGGCTGGAGGTTGAACCTGCCTTGGTCACGTGCAAAGTAAGTGTCCTACCTGCCGGACTGTCTCTCCATTCTGTGGATTTCTATTTTTATTTATTTATTTTTTTTTTGCTTTTTGGGTCACACCCGGCAATGCTCAGGGGGTTTCTCCTGGCTCTGCACTCAGGAATCACTCCTGGTGGTGCTCGGGGGACCATATGGGACGCCGGGGATCGAACTCCGTCCGGCATGGGCCGCCGCGTGCAAGGTAAACGACCTACCGCTGGGCTATCGCTCCGGCCCCCTGTGGGTTTTTAAAACTGACTTGTACAGTGTTACACGAAGAGGCAACCATCAGTATTCCAGTCTTGTTTCTGGTGCTTAGGAGGAAAATTTTCTATCCGCAACACTCTGAGGTAAACGATAGGGGTTATGTGTAGGCTATTTTTTTGTTTGTTTGGGGGCGACAGCTGGCAGTACTGAGGCTACTCCTGGCAGCACTCAGGGAACCGAATGGGGCCCTGGGCATCGAGCACAGGCTGCCCTGCAGGGCGCCTTACCCGCTGTGTGCGGTCTCACCCTGTGCACGCTTCCATGAACAAGTGCCCACCCTTCCGGTTGGATTGCTTTTACTTTTAGGACGTGAAGGGAGTTTTTTGTTGTATTCTAGACTTGGAGCCACACCCAGTGGCAGCTTGGGGACCGTGAGATGTTGGGAGGAGCAACTGCCTTTGCATGCAAGGCCAGCTCCAGCCTGTCTCTGCCCTAGGAGGGTTTTGGACGCTGTTATAAAACCACAGAACTCAGCGGTTATATCCGCCGTGTGATGTCTGCTACCAAGCAAGTGGAATGGCTTGGGTTTATGATACTCTCTACTCTGCAAAGTCCACATGATTGTAAACACGAATGTATTGCGGCTCCATTGTTTGCTGACATTTTACAGGTGTGACTTGCAAACTTTAATTTTCATTTCTTGCAGTGTCTTCGCTATGGAGTCAGTAAAAACTCGGGAAGCCTTTTTTTTCCTATCTGTATTCTCAAATGATTTGTGAAAGATCATGCTAGATTTACCAGTGAAGCTATTTGGGCTTGACATTTCTCTACAGAAATTTTAAAAATTACTAATCTCATGGACTGCAGGGGGGTTCAACGGGGAAAGCTGGTTTCTGCTCTGCCGGGTGTATCTGTGTCAGGAACGGTTTGAGGCTCTTCATATTCCTGAATCAACCAGATGCCATTGGGCTACATTGGCACGTGATAGGGTCCAACGGAAGTGTTACTGGCGCCCGCTCGAGCAAATCGATGAATAACGGGATTCAAGTGATCAAGTGACTAATCTCATCTGCTAACTTCCTGTAGGTCTCAGAATGTCTATTTACTTGGACATTTCTATCATCAGATGCACTCTATTTTCTACTTCAGTTAACGTCCGAGTTTTTTCTAAGAATTTGCTCACTTTACCTAAAATGATTTACTCTGTTGGCATACAGTCACTCATTATTCCCTGATAATGTTTATTTCTGTCGAATCTGACGCTACTTTCTCTTTCCCGCTTTCCCTCTGGTGAAACCGGATGAAGTTTTTGGTCAACTCGGTCTTTTGAGGAAAACCCTACTCGCTTAAGAGTTCCCTGCGAGTCCTCATCTTTATTTCACGGTTTCTGCCCGGGTCTGATGGCGATGTCTGTCCCTGTGTCGGGCGCTGCAGCCGCAGTCTCTGCTTCGGCCTCCGTGCGGGCCCCTGTCCACCGGCCGGGCGATGGGAGTGACCATCTTACACCGCCGGGTGCTTCGTCCTCTGTGCAGCCGCGAGTCCACCAGATCCGTCGAGCTCTGCAGTTTCCGTGCTCAGAAGGCGAGACGCGGAGTCCGGGTCCGGCCTGGGGTTCCCTCGCCCTCGGAACCCCTGGGCACTCTGGGCATCGGTGTCCGGTCCTGCGGGGCGTGACCCGCGGGATGCCTCGCACATCTTGGGGCAAGCGGGGAGTCCGTGCAGGGGGCCAGGAGGGGCCCCAAAACACCGCGGGACGGAGCTTGCACGCCTGCCTCCGGCTCCGGCCCTGGCACTGCTGGCCCTGCCGCCGCGGCCGGGGCCCTGGCCAGAGCAGCCGCTCCAGCCGCAGACCGAGCACGGGAGCGCGCAGCCCCGGAAGGGGCGGGCCGGCACGTGACGGGCACTCGGCACCGCGGCATGCCGGGACTTGTAGTTCCGATAACGAGCCCAGCACGTGACGGGGCCGTGGATCCGGCTCACTTCCGGGATTCGCGGTGCATGCCGGGAGCCGTCGCGGTGCACGCCGGCCCCGCAACGCCTGACGGGGCCGTGCGCGAGACTGCCGCGCTGCATGCCGGGACCCGTAGTCTTCTCGACGCCCGCGTTCCGCGGGTGAATGGCGGGTGGTCCGCGGCTCCTTGGCACCGCTGCACCCCCCGCGGCGGCCCGCGGGCGGCGCCTCCCCGGCCGGCTCCTCGGCGGGGCCAGGGCGCGCGGGCCGGCGGCGCCGTGACGTCACACGCTCCCGGAAGTGGGCGCGGGCCGCCGCGGCGGGTGAAGCCGGTGCCGGAGCCGGATCGCGCCGCCGCCGGTGTCGCCGGTGTCGCAGGTGTCGCGCCCCCATGGGCGCCGGGCCCTGAACGCGGCCGCCCTCGTCGCCGCCCGGTCCGCGGCCCCATGGGAGGCGCCGTCCGCGGGCCGCGCCCCTGCGAGGGCGCCCCTGAAGGCGGCCGTGGCCGAGGTGCGCTGCCCGGGCTCCGGGCCGCTGCGGCTGATCGAGTGGCGGGTGGCGGCGGGCGCGGCCGTGCGCATCGGCTCGGTGCTGGCCGTGTGCGAGGCGGCCTCCTCCGCGCAGCCCTCCGGGCCTGCCCCCCTGGCCGCGCGGGCGCCGAGCGCAGGCTGAGGTCGGAGCGCGCCGGAGCGGTGCGGGAGCTGTGCGCGCAGCCGGGCCAGGTGCTGGCGCCCGGGTGAGTGGGCGCGGGCCGGGCGGGGGCGCGGCGGGCGGGGGGGGCGGGGCGGGCGGGGGGGGCGGGGGCGGGCGGGCGGGGCCGGCCGGGCCGGGCGGGGCGCGGCGGGCGGGCGGGGGCGCGGCGGGCGGGGGGGCGGGCGGGGGCGGGGGCGCGGCGGGGCGCGGCGGGGGGCGGGGTCGGGCCGGGGCGGGGGCGCGGCGGGGCCCGGGGTCGGGGCGGGGGCGCGGCGGGGCGGGGTCGGGGCGGGGGCGCGGCGGGCGGGCGGCGGGCGGGCATGGGCAGCCGCGCCGGGGCGGGGGCGCTGGAGGGAGCCGGCCGGGGCGGGGGGCGCGGGGGGCGGGCGGGTCGGGCCGGGGCGGGGGCGCGGCGGGCCGGGGCGGGGGCGGGGCGGGGGCGCGGCGGGCCGGGGCGGGGGCGCGGCGGGAGCGGGGCGGGGGGGCGGGCGGGTCAGGCCGGGTGGGGGGGGGCGCGGCGGGGCGGGGCGCGGCGGGCTGGGGCGGGGGGCGGGGACCCGGGTCGGCCTCGCCCGTAGCAGCCGCCTCCGCCCTGGCCGGCGAGGCAGTCCTGGGCGCGCGTGGCGGCGCAAGCGGCCGCAACGCTCGTAAACGCGCATGATTCGCGCCAGCCGGTCGCCGCGACCGGCTGCTCACCTGCTCCGTGGCTGTCGCTCCTTCCCGCAGGTGTGCCCCCCAGCAGCCCCTCCGCCCCTCGCGCTGTGCGGGCTCGGTGAGCACGAGAGTCTTTAGGGTTCCAGCAGACAGTGGCGACTCCTGACGCGCAGACGTCGGTCCCGTTTGCATGCATGTCCGGAGTGGATTCGCTCCCAGGGTGCCGAGGGTGCTGTCCCAGTGCCGTCTCTGTCACCTCTTACCTGGGGGCGCTGGGCTCCCTGCAGCGCCCCCCCCGGGATCTTGACCACCAGCCCTGTGCCGAGTTGGGGTGCGCCTTCAGCAGGCTTTGCCCCCTGGCCGCCTGGAACCTTTGATCCTCAGGAGTCACACTAAGTTCTGCTAGGCCACTGACCGGTGCCGCTGACCCCCCCATCATCCCCTCTGCCTGTGACTGTTGAGACCCATTCTTGAGACCTCTGAGTCCCGCGCTTGGCCCCCTGTGACCGTTGCTGTCCTCGAGATAAGTTTGTGTGCTGATGGTTCCGATGGAGCTTCTGGGACAGCCAGTGTGACTTTCTCCCTCTCCATCTGCCTACCTGTGGCTTCCTGTCATTGGCCAGGCAGCATATAGGGTGGTGGTGGGCCCCAGAGACACGCTGCACTCAAGGGCCTTGCTGAGTTGGGCCTCGTGGCCCTTGGGTAGGACATTCCCTGCCCGTGCTCCCTGCTCTGGGGGGGACGGGGGCACTGACTGCCCGGCTGCGGCCTGCGAGGAGGTGAGCCGAAGCCACGGCTTCTCTGTCCGCATGGCCGGTGGCGTCTTCCTGGCGACCTCTCAGCATCAGCGCCCCCGCCGTGCGCGCTCCAGCCCTGCCCTGTCCGTGCGAGTCTGCTCCTGGTGGCCAAGTAGCTCATCCGATCTGAGTCAAGCCTTTGAGGTTTGGCTCCCTGAAACCCAGGTGTCGGCCTACAGAGCCAGGTGTGCCGTAATGGCGCTCCGTTGTCCTGGGTCTTGAAATGTGATTTCCCAGGAATTAGTCATGGGCAGCGGGCTCCCACAGGGGCTGGCCTTGCACCCTCTGTCCTGTATCCTTCGCCCTTCCAGGAAGTCCGAGACCTTTGCAGGCTGCTTCCGGTGTTTGGGGCAGAACGGACTGGGGAGCGACGTGCGCCTAGAGCTTGTGGGGGTGTGGCCCAGACCTCTGCCTGGGGCTCCCAGGGGTTCTCCCTGCACTGTGAGGCTCTTGGTGCCCTGGAGCTCTGAGGTTTCCTGCTGTGGGAAACCCAGCGCTGGGACTCGGCACCTGTCAGCTGGGGCCAGAGGCTTCCCCGCCCCTCAGCAGTTAGTCAAGGCCCGTGGTGCTCAGCACAGCCCGGGAGCCGGCAGCCGTCCTGAGAGCACGGGCAGAAACCAGCCCGCCTGCCCTTCCTCCCCATCACCTCCTGCTCTTCTCTCTGTCCACCCCCATCCCACTCCAAGGTGGGCAGGAGCCCGAAACGCACCTATCGACAGATATCCCGTGCTTGAGCTCCTGCCCAATCTTGCACTTACAAAGTCAGGAGATTCCACGGGAATGCAAAAGGCTGTGGGCAGCACCTGGACGTGGCTTCAGCCTCACTGGGCTTGGCTCCCGTGCCCTGGCCAGCGCCGTGCTGGAGTTTCTTCCTGCTTGGGGCTTCTGGGAGACTGGTCGAGTCCTGGTGCCCCGTGGTCTCCTGCCTCGCCAAGCTCGGTGTTGGGCTTCAGCTCACAGAGCAGCCTTGGGGACGCTGCGGGTGCGGCGCTCGCGCTGAGACGAGCCGCTGGGCAGGGCAAGGAGGCCACTGTGGCCCTGCTCCCCTGCTGGCCCCTGTTGTGGCGGCGTTGCTCGTGGGAGGTGCTGGCGTGCCCAGCCGTGTCCCCCAGGGGCGTTCCTGGCAGTCCCCTCACTGCCGTTCCGCCTTGCAGGACAGTCCTGCTGCGGCTAGAAGAATGCAGCCACCCGGTGGTCATGAAGGGCTTGTGCGCCGAGTGCGGCCAGGACCTGACGCAGTGAGTGCCCGCAGCAGACGCGGCTGGGGCGTGTGCCCCCTGGGGACGCCTGCAGTGTCCGTGTGCCCCACGCTGACCTGTCTTGTCCGCAGGCTGCAGAGCAAAACGGGAAGCAGCAGGTCCCTCTGTCCACGGCCACCGTGTCAATGGTGCACAGCGCCCCCGAGCTGATGGTGAGCTCAGAGGTGAGTCCACGCTTTGGTGTGCTTGTTCGTGTCTCCCGCCCCAGCGTGCTGGGGCCTGAGCACGCCTCCACCCAGGGACTGTGCAGCGGGTTGGGCGAGAGGGGCGCCGCCTGGGCTGGCCGCTCTGACCCCTGGGCGGGTGTCACCACTCCAAATTGGACTCAGTCACCACCGGTGTCGTTGCCAGGAGCAGCGGCGGCTGTCCAGAGCCCCCGTGCTAGTGGCACAGTCCCGGCCTTTGAAGCAGGCTTCCACATGTCTGTCTCACTCGGGACTGTGCTGGGCCCAGGGCTCGATGCTGGCCCTACTGCTTGTCTACAGCCCTGGCTCGTGCTGGCCTCGCAAATGCTCTCCGTGGCGTGGGCGGCAGAGGAGCGGCGGTGGGGCTGCCCTCGGCCCTCTCTGACCGTCTTTCCCCTTCAGCAAGCGGAGCAGCTGGGGAGGGAGGACCAGCAGCGCCTGCACCGAACCGGAAGCTGGTGCTCATGGTGGACCTGGACCAGACCCTGATCCACACCACGGAGCAGCATTGCCAGCACATGTCTAGCAAGGTGGGTGGCCCCAGCGGCAGGCGCGAGGACGCTTTCCTGAGCCGGTGGGTCTTAGTGGATGGCAGGCTCCTGGGCCCGCGGGTGCCGCTTGAGCCCGCGCTGGCATCCGATAACGCCTCCCCACGCCTGTGTACCTGGTCACGCCGGGCGCAGGATGCAGGTGGGCCCTGTTCTCCAGGAGCCCTGGGCAGGGGAGTGGCCGGGCTAGCCTCACATGAGGCCGCCAGGGAAGCAGGTTGACGTGGAGCATCGTGGCTCTGGCCGCTGTCACCCTGCTGTGACCTGAGCCAGGGAGCGGGCTGCGGGGCCCTGCCTCACCCCACGGAGCCCCTGGTCTTTAGGCCATTGAAGTGGCACATCTCCGCAAATCCAGGCGAGCTGGACTCAGCTTTCCTGGCCATTAAGTGCCCTGGGCCATGGCCTTGCCCATCTGTCCATGGTTAGTACAGAGCTGGGAGGCCTGAGTCTTCCTGCCAGGGAGCTCATTGCAGAGTAGCAAAGTTGAGTGTAGAATGTGTTTGCTTTTCTTAGTCGTTGCTTAAGGTTCTGACAAATTAGAAACGGGTTTCTTTTTTTTTTTTCTTTTTGGGTCACACCCGGCAATGCTCAAGGTTTACTCCTGACTCTGCATTCAGGATTTACTGTTGGCTGTGCTCAGGGGACTGTATGGGAGGATGCCAGGGATTGGACCTGGGTCGGCTGTGTGCAAGGCAAACGCCCCTACCCACTGCCATTGCTACGGTCCCAGAAAGAAACAGGTGTAAAACTTACTCTCTGAGGAAAGTGAGCCTCTTCGGCAGTTGTAGGTAGCACTGAGGCGGTTTCCTGGTTGTGTGGCTAGTTCTGGTTGTCCTAGTTAAGTGTCCTAGTTGCTTGGTTGTAGCAGGGTTCACATTGTTTCCTCCCTTATTTTAGCCGTCCTGGATAGTTGTGAGTATTGTCATAGGTGCTTTATCCAGTTGTTGTGCTTAGTTATCTGGTTGTTGTATTACCGTGGTTTCATAGCTAGTGTAGTTGACCTAGACTGTTGCCGTGGTTGTGAGCAGTGGTTATTTAATTATCCTGGTTACCTGGTGGTTATGAGTAGTTGTAGGTATTTGTTGTTGCTTGGTTTTTGTGGGAGTGATCTGGTTGAAATGAATAATTGGAACAGTTGTCGTGGGTAGTTATCCGGTTGTGGTAGTAGTCACTATAGCTGTACGGTTATGCATAGTGTTCATCATGGGTATCATTTGTTGTAGATGGTTGCCTGGTTCTGGTTGTTGCGGTTAGTTTCTGGTCATTGTTCTCTTTTTTTTTTTTTTGGGTCACACCTGGTGGTGCGCTAGGGTTACCTCCTGGCTCTGCACTCAGGAATGACTCCTGACCGTGCTCAGGGGACCATATGGCATGCCAAGGATCGAGCCAGGTCGGCCACATGGAAGGCAAACGCCTCCCCACTGGACTATCGCCGCCCCTGCTGGTCATTGTTCTTAACTGGTGGTGGTTCCCTGGCTAGTGTAGGCAGTTACCAGGTCTTCCTAGTTACTGTGATTGTTATGGGCAGTTACGCAGAGCAGCCTGGGAGGTCACTACCGACAGCCATGGAAGGGCCATGCTCGCCACACGGTGAGAGAGTGTGTGCCAGTGTGGCTGCAGCTGTGATGCTTCCCTCTGATCTTGATGGCGTGGAGGTGGGAGGCTGGTGTTCGGTCTGAAGGACAGTCGGTGCGAGCAGAGCTGACTGGCCGCCTCTCTTCCAGGGCATCTTCCACTTCCAGCTGGGCCGGGTGAGCCCATGCTGCATACCCGCTGCGCCACACTGCAAAGAGTTCTTGAAAAGATCGCCAGGCTGTACGAGCTACACGTCTTCACTTTCGGCAGCAGGCTGTACGCCGCACACCATTGCAGGTGGGTGTGCCCACACCATCTCGCCCTGCTGTGCTTGGACCCACCGTCCAGGACAGGCATGAGTAAGCATCTGGAAGGACATTTGCGCTTGGAGCCGTGGGCTGACCAGGCAGCCCAGCGCTCTGGGTCCCAGAAGGCTCTGTCCCCCTGCTCTGCCACCATGACGGTGAGGTCAGTGTCTGTCTCACGGTGCGGACAGGTGCTGTGGGAGCAGAGCTGATGGCGGATGAGGCCAGCGGGAGGCCTCGTGTTGAAGTGTGGGTGAGGTGCAGCACCTCCTTCTCTCCTTCCTGCAGGGTTCTTGGATCCCGGAAGAAGCTTTTTTCTCACCGGATCTTGTCAAGGGATGAATGTATCGATCCATTTTCTAAAACAGGAAACCTCAGGTATGTTCTATGTGCTGCTGCGCCGTGCCCATGGCACCAGCCTGGGGGCACACCTGCTGGAGGGGCTCTGGGGTGGGAGACATGCAGACCAGCGGTGGGGGTCCAGAGGTTCCTGGGGGCCTACGCTGCTTTGAGGCGCTCAGGTTTGGGGGTTACCCCGAAGCGGTGACGCCCAGCTGCCGCGTGCCTGTTTTCACCCCCTCCACCCCCTCGGGTGCGGATCTGCTTTCCTGCTGGTTGGCCGGAAGGACCGGGAAGTGGAGCTCGGAGCATGCCGTAGCCTGTCCACATAGTGGCTGTGGCTGGCTCTTGGGCGCCCCTCTCGCAGCCATGTTTCAGGTTGAGGGCGCCCGCACGATGACGCCTATGCCGGACTGTTGCCTGACTGAGAACCTGAAGGTGCAGCTTCAGCAGTTGGCGCCATGTGTCTTGGCGTCTCAGAGGTGGGGGGGTCTGCCGGGGCCTGGGGAGGCACCAGCTTCCCGCCTGTCTGCTGTGGTCTCCATCACTGTCAGCATTACACCGATGTTAGTTCAGCCGCCTTGTGTGCCTCCTCTGGAAACACCCTGGTGGACAGCGAGTGTAGCCTCGGTTGTGTGGCCGCTTTTCTGGGGAGTTAAGGCCAGGGCGCTCCGCAGCGGAGAAGACCGGGCACACTTGGTCCCACATGCTGCACAGCCCGGGCGCAGGCTAGTGGGCACAGCTGGTCTCAAAGCATCTCTGCTCACACCCACCTGCCCCTTCGCGTTCAGGAATAAGCCATGGTGTTCCGGCTTGGAAAGCCAGAGGGAAGTGGTGGTCTAGTTTGAACCTCCGGGCTGCTTGAGTTTCTCCCACAGCCTGGGGGCTCTGGCAGTGGCTCCACCTGTCTGTGAAGCTGGAAGTCCAGGCCTCCCGCTCGGTGCATTCTGGGTGCGGTCCCTGGAGGCCGGTGCCAGCCCCGCGCCCATCAGCATGTCTGCTGGCCCTGGGGGCTGGCAGGCTGTGGCTGACTGGTGCTCTGCCGCCGCTTCTCTTGCAGAAACCTCTTCCCCTGTGGAGACTCCATGGTGTGCATCATTGACGACCGAGAAGACGCGCCTGGAAGTTTGCCCCCAACCTGATAACGGTGAAGAAATACGTGTACTTCCAGGGCACGGGCGACATCCACGCCTCCCCGCCCCCGGGAGCCCCCCAGCCCGCAGGAGAGGTGGGGTGGCACAGCAGTGGCCAACCGGGCTGTGGCCTGTGCTTGGGAGGTGATGAGCTCACGCGTGTCACGGTGCTGTGGTCACAGCGGGAGGTACCTCGAGGCAGGTTCCGTCGAGTGAGGAGGTGGAGAGCACCTTTTATTGGGCTCATCTGAGCTGCTGCAGCCCCTTTCCCCGACGCCTCCCTGGCATGGGGCGGGAGGTGGCTGAGAGCAACCGGGCGACCTGCTGGGTGCGGTGGGCCCGCAGGAGCTTCCCACCATCTTCAGGGCTAATTGGAGGTCCGGGGACAAGCAGTCACACAGAACCAGGGGGGACAGGGCAGGAGACTGGCCATGCAAGGACGCCGTGGGCAGAGGGCAAGGCGTCCTGCCCCGAATGACCTCTGTGGCCCTGTCTCTGAGTGCCCTGCTCGTAGCTTTCAGAACCCAGAGTGGCCGAGGTTGCCTGACCTGACCACGCTGGGAGCCTGGAGTGGAGGCTGGGCCGTGCTTGCTCAGACGGTGCACACGTGCGCCAGCAGTGACGCCGCTTCCTCCTGTGTCACATGTAGTGAATCATTCTCCCAAAGGCACCGACGCTCCGGAACACGCCTTGTCCAGCAAAGACTCTGAGGACGGAAGGCACGTTTCTGGGGTGGAGCAGAGTAACGGCCTGGGAAAGCCCTGAGGGACTGGCCCGCCCCTGCTCAGGCGGAGGAGAGGGGCCCTCCGGGCCAGCCCTCGTGCCGAGGGCAGGGGCCCTCCAGTGTGCCAGCAGCAGGGGCGGACGCCAGCAGAGGAGCCGGCCCGCTCAGGCCTGGCAGGCAGCGACCTGCACTTTGAACTCTCCAGTGACAGTGCGAGCAGCAGTGAATCTGAGGGGCGCTCGTCCTCTGCCTCTGAGGGCGACAGTGGGAGCCCAGGAGCCACCGGAAGCCCAAGGCTGCGCGGAGCCCTGGGAAGGCGGCTCTGCCGGGAGGGGAGAGGCCGGCAGGGCCCAACCACTGTGGTGACGCCGCGGACGGGCTGGAGGAGGGCGAGCGGGACGGACTGTGCGGGGCTGGGCAGCGGCTGTGCCGACAGGAAGGAGGCCGAGACCGAGTCCCAGAACAGTGAGCAGTCGGGCATCACGGTCGGCGAGTCCCTGGACCAGAGTGTGGAGGAGGAAGAGAGGAGGAGGAGGACACAGATGCCGACCACCACCTGGTCTACCTGGAGGAGATCCTGGCCCGCTGCACTCCGACTACTACGCCAAATACGACCGCTTCCTCCAAGGAGACCTCCCCGAGGCCCCGACATACGGAAAATTGTGCCCGAGCTCAAGAGCAAAGTGTTGGCTGACGTGTCCATCCTGTTCAGCGGGCTCCACCCCACCAATTTCCCCATTGAGAAGACCCGGGAGCACTACCATGCCCTCGGCCCTGGGCGCCAGGATCCTCACACAGCTGGTGCTGGACCCCAGTGACCCGACAGGCCCACCCACCTGGTGGCCGCTCGGGCTGGTACGTGCTCCACACTTGCCCCAGAGGGTTCTGCAGGGGGTCCGACCAGGATGTTCCCTGTGGCCTCCCTGGTGCCTGCTGACCTGCTCCGCCAGGGGGTCCCCGCACCTGTTACAGCACCTTCCGCTTGGCCTGCTGAGGGCTCGGGAGAGGGTGGGTGACCCCGCCTCTCGTGGAGCGCTGCTGCGTGGACAGTGCCGGAAGGTCAGCCGGAGAACCTGGACGCGCTGTGACTGACCGCTCCACCTCAGCTCTCCCTCTAGAAGGGGTGGGGATTTCCTTAGGACTGGGGGCTCTTTGCTTTCGCTGCCGCTCCTGAGTTGGCCTGGGCTGCCCCACAGGCACAGAGAAGGTGCGACAGGCTCAGGAGTGCGGGCAGCTGCATGTGGTCAACCCGACTGGCTGTGGAGCTGCCTGGAGCGCTGGGACCGTGTGGAGGAGCAGCTGTTTCCGCTCAGGGATGACTATGGCCGAGCACAGAGGTGAGGGGTCCGCGGAGTCCACGCTGGAGTGGCTGAGTGGGGAGCAGGAAGGCTGTGCCTGTGGACCTGAGGGCTGTGGCTGGCCCTCAGAGGCTGGACTCGGCTTCCTGACGACCTGCTGCCGCCTCGGGGCCTGGCCCCTCCTCACCTCGCGCTCTCGCCCTGCAGGGAGGACAGCCCCCGCCACCTTTCCCGACAGACAGGGCGCTGCCCCCGGCCTTGTTCCACCCGACGCCCGTCCACCCCAGGGCGCAGCCTGGCCCCGAGCCCGCATCTACGATGCCAACACAGGCAAGCTCATCCGGGAAGGGCGCTGCGGGCCCCGACCCCCGGCCCCTGCCTGTCCACGGAGAACGCCTCATCCTTCAGGTGCGTGCCAGAGCCTCTCGTGCGGCCCCCTGTCCCTGTGGGCTCTGGAGGCCCCACTCCTGCCCGACCTGCATGGGCTCAGCTGCTGCGCAGGGTTGCCCCGCGCTCTCAGGACAGTCCTCTGGCCAGGGTCAGGCTGAATCCTGTCACCTCCGTGATCGGGAGCATTGGTGGAAGGGGCTCGGCTGTCCGGGGACATGGGGGGATGGGTGGGAGTCTGCACGCAGACCTGGAAGGACAGCTGGGCCGGCAGCAGCTGTTGACCTGCAGGCTGGCTCTAAGGCCAGCATATCCTTGAGTCCAGGACCTGAGTTGCCAGGGGCGGGGGAGTAGGGCACCGCCCAGGCGGTGCAGCCCAACAGGTCGAGGCGGCTGGGGTATGGTTCTGGGTTGCCGGGAGGGCCAGCCCATGTGTGCCCTGCACCGTCCCCACCACCCCCACTCTTCAGCCTGGGGGTATGGGTCTGGGTTGCCGGGAGGGCCAGCCCGTGTGTGCCCTGCACCGTCCCCCACCACCGCCCACTCTTCAGCCTGGGGGTATGGGTCTGGTTGCGGGAGGGCCAGCCCTGTGTGCCCCCTGCACCGCCCCCCACCACCGCCCACTCTTCAGCCTGGGGGTTGGGCTGCCGGGAGGGCCAGCCTGTGTGTGCCCTGCACCGTCCCCACCACCCCCACTCTTCAGCCCTGAGTGGAATTTGGAAACAGTCGTTTCTTTGCACTTCAGGGATGGACAGGTCATCCAGGAGGCCTGTTTGTCCAGAGCACATGGTCATGGCCTCATAATCTCTGCTCTACTGCCAACAAAGCTTCTTCCAAACACTCGGGCAGTGGTGCACAGTGAGCCGTGGCCACAGTGGGCCTGCTCTGGGCCAGCAGATGCCCTGGTTGCCGCCGGTGTGTGCTGGGCTGTGGGGGTGAGGACGTTGGCGTCACTGCCTCAGTCCACATAACTAACGTAACTTCCACGGGCACAGATCGTGATCTCCACTGCTTGTGCTGGAGCCTGCTGTCCAGCAGCGCCCACCCCACTTCTCGCATTTATAGAAGTGCTCTGAAGGACTTCCTTTAGCGTGTCCACTTGCTATCACCATCCTGAGCCTTCCCGACACCGGGGCTCACTCACAACATCCCTATCAGCGGGTCCTGGAGGTCCCCCAGGGGAGCTGTGGTCAGTGGTGTGGGGACTGTTGGGCCCCCAGGCCTAGAGGGCATGTCGCCCAGGTGTGAGCAGCTCTCGGGACCCGACGGAGTGTGAGGAGCGAGGGTGAGTCAGCACAGCCTGCTGTACCGTGCGTGCCCGGCAGGCATGGCAGCTCCCGCCACCTCCCGGGGCCGCCCTCAGCTCCCTGAGGGGCTCTGCAGGGCTCACGGGCCCCGCCTGTGTTCTGGTGGGGATGTGCTTTCTAGAGCGAGGGCCTATGTTTTCCTGGATCACAGAATTCCCTGAAGCGTCGGGATTTATGGACCAGGAGAGAGTAGGTGTGCCCCCAGCCAGCAGGAGACCCCTAAGGTGCGAGGCCGAAGGCCCGGAACAGCTGGGAGTGGAGGAGCAGATGCTCTCAGCTGCCTCTCGGCCACGCTGGCCCTGTGGTGCCGCCATTGTGGGCCGGGCAGCAGACGAGGGCAGAGTGATTCTAGAGCCAGGAAGAATCTCAAGTTCATGCAGGAAGGGAGGAGCTGCAGAGCCACGTGAGGCTGGAGACTGCCGAGTTGAAAGCATCCGCGGAATGGGCCACACACGGCCTCTCCCCACCCAGGGGCCAGAAAACTCCGAAGACCAAAGAGGAGGACCTGGGCTGTGAGGGTGGCGGCCGGCGCTTTGCCTTTTCAAAGCCCGAAACTGGGTTCAGTCCCTGGCACTTTCCCCACTGACATTTTGGGGCGCCCTGCCAGGGTATGGCCCCCAGTTCAACACCACAGCCCGCATGTGATCTTTAATCATCACCAGAGCAGGGGCTCGGCAAGGCTGAGCTGGGCCGGCTCCTTTCTTTGACTGTTAAGGCCCAGTCATGCAGCGAGGTGTCGTGGAGGGTCCAGCATGCTGGGCTCTGTTGAGCGGGATCGTGGGAACTTGGTGGTCAGGGGCAGTGGGCCAGCCGAGCCCTCTACCCCAAAAGGTGGTCTGTGCTGACTGTTCTGTTGCAGTCAGCCGGTCCCAGTGTCTTGCCTCAGGTAGACACAGGCCGACAGTGTCGGGGCTTCTGAAAATGAGTTTGAGTGATCACCCCCGGGAAGCTGAGTGCAGAGGACCCGAGGTGCCAGCATGCAGGTGGTGCCCAGTCCTGACCTGCGGGCATGGCTGCTGGGGCGTGTGGCGCAAGCGCTGGCGGGGCACAGGCGGGATGGTGGTTCAGACAGCTTGAGGCAGCCCTGAGGGTGTGACTTCCAGCCTCGCCATCCTCTGGCAGCCCGCCACCCTGACGGTGCCGACGAGGAGGCAGCCAGTAACCTCAAGCACGCTCACCCGGTCCATTTCCCTCCTGGGCGTGGCCGTGGCACTTTATGAGTTCAGGATTGATGAGAACCAATGTAGACAGGATCAGAGTTGCCCGACCAGACCAGCATGTTGTTCTGCCCCTCACTGGGTGCCCAGGAGCCGGCTGCCCTTTGCTTTCATTCCTGGTGGCTCCCAGGGCCTCTCTCAGGGCCACGAGCACTGAGGGCTCTCCCAGACTTCTGGGCTGGGCCCTGTGGCACCTCCCTTCATCACTGCTGCTCTCAGGACCGGGCTGGACCTGGCTGGGTACTCTCCGGCCAGGGGCTCTGAGGCTGCCGTGCTGGTGAGGGGCTTTCCCTGAGCAGGGGCGGGTCTGTCGTGGCGCAGCGACGGAGGGCCTTGGGCTCGTCTCTGCAAGCACGGCTGCTGGGGAGTTGCAAGTCATGTGAGCACAGCAGAGGGCCTCGCCCCAGACCTAAGGCTCTGGGGGACCAAGCCTGGCCCCTGTCGAGAACTGGGCCTCTGGCGTTTAAGTCAGAGTTCCGCCAGGCCGGCGCGCTCCGCTCCTCTGTTGCCGCTGCTGGTTGTGAACCTTAGTGTTTGATTAAGGGATTTATTTTGAGATAATTATAGACTCTGGGCAGATGTAAGAGATCACACATCCTGTGGGCCCTCCCCAGCCCCCCACCCACCAAGGAGCATCGGGCAAAGATGGGACCCAGTGCCCAGCCAGCTCTGCCCGGGCGGGACCCCCAGCCCAGCTCCCGCCTGCCCCGCCCGGCAACCACTGGTGCTCCTGCCGGTTCCGAGCTTCTTAGAACACTGGGGGCGCGGTGCCGGAGAGTGGGAGCTGCCAGAAGCGCGCCCTCTGCTGGCCGCGCCGCTCTCCCACCCAGACAGCCCAGGAGTCCTGGGGACGGGCTCACCAACCCCAGCTCCTGTCAGATCACCCGTGAAAGCCCTCAGAGCTGGGACTGGAGCCTCCGGTGGGTGTCAGCCCCTGCCTGTGACCGGGGTGGGTGTTCTCACCTTTCCAGGTCCTGGGATTCTCACCTGCCTCATTACTTAGAGAGTCCTGCTGTGTGGTCCGAGCCCCTTGACTGGGCAGAGTGTGTGTCTGTGGTTTCTTGTGGCAGGCGCGGGTCGTGGCTAACTCAGGGCCCCGCAAACTGGAGGTCTCGGCTATTCAGGTCCAGCTCCACGAGGACGCTGCCCCTGGGCTGCAGCTCCCCACTCCGTTGGCTCCTTTGTCGGGAAGCTCTATGGGTCTATGAGGGTTTTCCCCTTCTGGATACTAACACACCACCGTGCTGTGCCAGTGGGCCTTGTGTGGTGCTGGCCCCTTTCCTGGCTCTTGGCTGGAATCAGGCAGAGGCTTTTCCAGGCCTTTGCCTCTTCTTTATCACCAAGTGCCCGGGCTCCTGGGGGCTGCAGGCTGGGCTCTTTGCAGTGGGGGTGCTTCTAGCCTTCCTCCGGGCGTCACCTTCAGGAACATCGAGACAGCGGGACACGGGGCTGCTGCTCCTCCCGAACTGTCAGGGCAAGACTGCACTTCCCTTGGGTGCCGCCCTGGCGGGAGGCAAGAATGTTTCACAGCCCGTTCCTGTGCTGTTTGCACGCCCACAGGGGAGACCCCGGTGTCGGAGGGACAGCAAATGGGTAAGACCTGGTCCACGTGGTCAGCGGACACCGACGTTCTGCAGGTGTCTCACTGTCGGTCCCCAGTGCGTAGCCTGATGTCATTGCTGGCTTCTAGTTTGCATGTAGACCCAAGCCCACCGCTTTTCAGGACATTGAGATGCATCTTGGCCATGGGTGGTGAGAGGCCATCCAGCACCAGCAGGGACACACCCTGTGTCTGGCATGAACAGGAGCTGAGGGCTAAAGGCACCAGAAGTGGCCCAATGGGCTGCGCCTCTGTTGCTTCTCTCATGTGTTCCCTCGTTGACCACCCGGGTGCCGCTGTTCCTCGGACAGGACTCAGGACAGTCCCGCTTCCTCCCTCGGACAGGACAGTCTCCGCTTCCTCCTTCAGACAGGACTCGGACAGCTCCGCTTCCTCCCTCAGACAGGACTCGGGACAGCTCCGCTTCCCTCCCCTCAGACAGGACTCGGGACAGTCCCGCTTCCTCCCTCGGACAGGACTCAGGACAGCTCCCGCTTCCTCCCTCAGACAGGACTCAGGACAGTCCCGCTTCCTCCCTCAGACAGGACTCGGGACAGTCCCGCTTCCTCCCTCAGACAGGACTCGGGACAGGTCCCGCTTTCTCCCTCAGACAGGACTCAGGACAGCTCCCGCTTCCTCCCTCAGACAGGACTCGGAACAGTCCCGCTTCCTCCCTCAGACAGGACTCGGGACAGGTCCCGCTTCCTCCCTCAGACAGGACTCAGACAGCTCCAGCTTCCTCCCTCAGACAGGACTCAGGACAGCTCCCGCTTCCCTCCCTCAGACAGGACTCAGGACAGTCCCGCTTCCTCCCTCAGACAGGACTCCGGGACAGTCCCGCTTCCTCCCTCAGACAGGACTCCAGGACAGCCCCGCTTCCTCCCTCAGACAGGACTCGGGACAGCTCCCGCTTCCCTCCCTCAGACAGGACTCGGGACAGTCCCGCTTCCTCCCTCAGACAGGACTCGGACAGTCCCGCTTCCTCCCTCAGACAGGACTCAGGACAGCTCCCGCTTCTCTCCCTCAGACAGGACTCGAGGACAGCTCCCGCTTCCTCCCTCAGACAGGACTCGGAACAGCTCCCGCTTCCTCCCTCAGACAGGACTCGGGACAGGTCCCGCTTCCTCCCTCAGACAGGACTCAGACAGCTCCAGCTTCCTCCCTCAGACAGGACTCAGGACAGCCCCCGCTTCCTCCCTCAGACAGGACTCAGGACAGTCCCGCTTCCTCCCTCAGACAGGACTCGGGACAGCTCCCGCTTCCCTCCCTCAGACAGGACTCAGGACAGCTCCCGCTTCCTCCCTCAGACAGGACTCGGACAGCTCCCGCTTCCTCCCCTCAGACAGGACTCGGGACAGTCCCGCTTCCTCCCTCAGACAGGACTCGGGACAGTCCCGCTTCCTCCCTCAGACAGGACTCAGACAGCTCCCGCCTCCTCCCTCAGACAGGACTCGGACAGCTCCCGCTTCCTCCTTCAGACAGGACTCAGACAGCTCCCGCCTCCTCCCTCAGACAGGACTCAGACAGCTCCCGCTTCCTCCCTCAGACAGGACTCGGGACAGCTCCCGCTTCCCTCCCTCAGACAGGACTCGGACAGCTCCCGCTTCCTCTCTTCAGACAGGACTCGGGACAGTCCCGCTTCCTCCCTCGGACAGGACTCAGGACAGCTCCGGCTTCCTCCCTCGGACAGGACTCGGCACAGCTCCCGCTTCCTCCCTCAGACAGGACTCAGGACAGCTCCCGCTTCCTCCCTCAGACAGGACTCAGGACAGCTCCCGCTTCCTCCCTCAGACAGGACTCAGGACAGCTCCCGCTTCCTCCCTCAGACAGGACTCAGGACAGCTCCCCGCTTCCTCCCTCAGACAGGACTCGGGACAGCTCCCGCTTCCTCCCTCAGACAGGACTCAGACAGCTCCCGCTTCCTCCCTCAGACAGGACTCGGACAGCTCCCGCTTCCTCCTTCAGACAGGACTCAGGGACAGCTCCCGCTTCCTCCCTCGGACAGGACTCGGGACAGTCCCGCTTCCTCCCTCAGACAGGACTCTGGACAGCTCCCGCTTCCTCCCTCAGACAGGACTCGGGACAGCTCCCGCTTCCTCCCTCAGACAGGACTCGGACAGCTCCCGCTTCCTCCCTCAGACAGGACTCAGACAGCTCCCGCCTCCTCCCTCAGACAGGACTTCGGGACAGTCCCGCTTCCTCCCTCAGACAGGACTCAGACAGCTCCAGCTTCCTCCCTCAGACAGGACTCAGACAGCTCCCGCTTCCTCCCTCAGACAGGACTCAGGACAGCTCCCGCCTCCTCCCTCAGACAGGACTCAGACAGCTCCCGCTTCCTCCCTCAGACAGGACTCGGGACAGCTCCCGCTTCCTCCCTCAGACAGGACTCAGACAGCTCCCGCCTCCTCCCTCAGACAGGACTCGGACAGTCCCGCTTCCTCCCTCAGACAGGACTCAGACAGCTCCCGCTTCCTCCCTCAGACAGGACTCAGACAGCTCCCGCTTCCTCCCTCAGACAGGACTCGGACAGCTCCCGCCTCCTCCCTCAGACAGGACTCAGACAGCTCCCGCTTCCTCCCTCAGACAGGACTCGGACAGCTCCGCTTCCTCCCTCAGACAGGACTCGGGACAGCTCCCGCTTCCTCCCTCAGACAGGACTCGGGACAGCTCCCGCTTCCTCCCTTGGACAGGACTCGGGACAGCTCCCGCTTCCTCCCTCAGACAGGACTCGGGACAGCTCCCGCTTCCTCCCCTCAGACAGGACTCGGGACAGCTCCCGCTTCCTCCCTCAGACAGGACTCGGAACAGTCCCGCTTCCTCCCTCAGACAGGACTCAGGACAGTCCCGCTTCCTCCCTTGGACAGGACTCAGACAGCTCCCGCTTCCTCCCTCAGACAGGACTTGAGTCAGTCCCGCTTCCTCCCTCAGACAGGACTCGGGACAGCTCCCGCTTCCTCCCTCAGACAGGACTCAGACAGCTCCCGCCTCCTCCCTCAGACAGGACTCGGGACAGCTCCCGCCTCCTCCCTCAGACAGGACTCGGGACAGCTCCCGCTTCCTCCCTCGGACAGGACAGAATGGTTCTGAATTTTCATCCCTTGCTCACTTGACCTTGGAGATTCGCTGTCCTTAGGCAGCTCCGGGCGCTGGCCCTGTCCCTCACAGTAGGCCTGTGGTGTGAGCCGCGCCCACAGGTCCTCGAGGGAGGAATGGCCTCTGGAGAAACTGCCACGTGCTAGAGGCTTTGTCGCATCTCTTTCCCTAAGCCTGTGTATCCGTCACTTTGCAGTCGTCGGAAGTCGGATTTGGGGCTGAAAGTTCCTACAACTTCTCACGTGAGTCTGTGAACTTCATTTCAGAGTTGTTCAGCCACCTCAGCAGCAGATGTTCGCTGAAGAGCTACCAGATCACCAAGATGGACCGCAGCCAGGCCCTTCGAGGAGGAAACGACAGCCCAGCCTGTCGGAGACTCTGCCGCTGTACACGCTGTGTAAGGAGGACTTAGAGAGCATGGACAAAGAGGTGAGTGCCCTGGCCTCGGGACCCTACCGGAGTGGTATCCGGCTTGCCCACAGGCACCGGGGGCCGCGCTGCTCACTGGCTTTCTCTTGTTTCTGATGGGAGATTTGGCTTTCAGACCCCAAAAGCTCTCATCCACCCTTTCTCAAGCCCTCCTCTGGAAGGGCCTGCCTGGGATGGAGTATTAGGACCCTCATTCTGGGAGGGAAACTGTCCCCAGACAGTTCCATCAGACACTGACCCTGAGCACCGAGCAACAGGAGGTCCAGCCTCTGAGCCGGTCAGCAGTGCCGCTTTGTGTGCAGACGCTTCCCAGACTGCTCACAAGGTGCTGGGCTGTGGGCTCAGGCTCACTGCCGGGAAGCTGGAGGGTCTGGACAGGAGCTGTAGCGAGAGCGGGCTCCAGACGCGCAAGGGGCGCAGACATGCTTCTGCGGGCATCTTCCTCCCCTGTGGACGGGTGGAGAAGCCCCCGACTTCGTCCACGCCTGACCCTGCTCAGCTGCCAGCCCGGATTCCCGGGTGCAGGCGTGAGGGAGCGTGCTCTCTCCCTTGCCCAGCCGCACCCTTCCTGCTCCACCCTGTGATGCCCTGCTGCAGAGAGGTTCCGCGGGGAGAAGGAATTCCTCTTCCGTGAGGGCTGCGAGCGTCTCTACTCCCACAGGAGCACGCTCTGACCAAAGCAGCATTTCTCACCTGCTCTCCCTTTACCTCGCTTTCAACTCGGCGGTGACTCGAGGCCCCAGAGCCTCAGCTCTGCAGCTCCATCCGCCTGCCAGGGAGCTGCCGGGGAGGGAGGCCCTTCTGAGTCTCGTCTTTGCTGCCTGCTCGGGACGGGATCATACAGGCAGAACTCCTTGCAGTGAAGGACGACTGAGCCGCCTCTTCCTGACCACCTACACTGCTCCAGAGACTCTGGTGTCGTCCGAGACACCCCCCCCCCCGCACAGGATTAGGGGTCCGAGCCCGTGGGAATGGGATGGGCCCTGAAGTAGAGGCAAGAAGAATCTCCCTAGAAAGAAATGGGGACCCGAGCAGCCCGAATCTCAAGTAAGGAACATGTGCCCGTGCAGAAGCCAGTGCTCAGCAGGGAGGGGAAGGGAAGAGGCTCAGGAAGGGACGTCTGTGCTCCCAGGAGCGTGTGTTGCTCAAGGCCCTCGTAGGAAGCAAGGTGGGAGAGCAGAGGAGCGCATGTCCCTGCCCGAGTCCAAGACTGGCCTCTGCTTCTCTCCACCACTGAGTCCACTGTACCAGGAGGTCTGTGCAGCAGGGCCGCTGGAACGGGGCTCTGGGCTGCTGGCAGCTCTCTGAGTGGACCCCGTGCATCCCTGCCTCGGGTGGCAGTTCCACGTGTTGTGATCGCCACAGTTCCAAGAGCTCGGATTCGTTCCCACATTTCCCTTTTGTTCCACGTAAGATTCTCTTTAACCTCTGAAGTTTCGTGGCCCCAGAAATACCTTCTCAGGTGACAAGGCTTCACTCTGAACGTTCATTCTAGCCAGTGCTGAAGCCCAGTGCCTCGGTGTGGGGGCTGCAAGGTGCAGTGACTGCGACAGTCCCCGCTGAGTGCCCAGCACTGCTTCAGAGCCTCACAGTCCCCACTGAGTGCCCAGCACTGCTTCAGAGCCCCACAGTCCCCACTGAGTGCCCAGCACTGCTTCAGAGCCCCACAGTCCCAGCTGAGTGCCCAGCACTGCGTCAGAGCCCCACAGTCCCCACTGAGTGCCCAGCACTGCTTCAGAGCCTCACAGTCCCAGCTGAGTGTCCAGCACTGCCTCAGAGCCTCACAGTCCCAGCTGAGTGCCCAGCACTGCGCCAGAGCCCCACAGTCCCCACTGAGTGCCCAGCACTGCTTCAGAGCCCCACAGTCCCCTGAGTGCCCAGCACTGCGTCAGAGCCTCACAGTCCCCGCTGAGTGCCTGCACTGCCTCAGAGCCCCACAGTCCCCGCTGAGTGCCCAGCACTGCGTCAGAGCCTCACAGTCCCCGCTGAGTGCCAGCACTGCCTCAGAGCCCCACAGTCCCCGCTGAGTGCCCAGCACTGCTTCAGAGCCTCACAGTCCCCCTGAGTGCCCAGCACTGCGCCAGAGCCTCACAGTCCCCGCTGAGTGCCCAGCACTGCTTCAGAGCCTCACAGTCCCCGCTGAGTGCCCAGCACTGCTTCAGAGCCTCACAGTCCCCCCTGAGTGCCCAGCACTGCGTCAGAGCCTCACAGTCCCCGCTGAGTGCCCAGCACTGCCCTCAGAGCCCCACAGTCCCCGCTGAGTGCCCAGCACTGCGTCAGAGCCTCACAGTCCCCGCTGAGTGCCCAGCACTGCTTCAGAGCCCCACAGTCCCCGCTGAGTGCCCAGCACTGCTTCAGAGCCCCACAGTCCCCCGCTGAGTGCCCAGCACTGCCTCAGAGCCCCACAGTCCCCGCTGAGTGCCCAGCACTGCTTCAGAGCCTCACAGTCCCCCCTGAGTGCCCAGCACTGCGCCAGAGCCCCACAGTCCCCGCTGAGTGCCCAGCACTGCGTCAGAGCCCTCACAGTCCCCCTGAGTGCCCAGCACTGCGTCAGAGCCTCACAGTCCCGCTGAGTGCCCAGCACTGCGTCAGAGCCCCACAGTCCCTAATCCCCAAGGCCCAGGTTATGCCCCTGGTCCTGAGTGGTGCAGGGTACACCTCTGTGGTCTCGTCTGTCTGCATGGACAGGGCTGGGGACCTGGCCAGGCAGGCCCAGGGTCTAGGAAGGACACTGCCGCCACAGTACTTCCTGGGGCCTGCTTCTGTCAGCGGAACAGTGCTCGCCTGAGGATTGCTCAGCACAGAAACCCCGGGGAAGCACTTCAGTGCAGTCAGAGGTGGTCTTGCTGGGGATGTCCCGAGAGGGTCGGGCTTGCTGCACCAGGCGGGCTTCCGAGGCTGCAGGTCGTCTGGTCTCCCACGAGTTGGCTCCTGCGCGGCTGCTGCTGGGCCGGAGAAGTACAGCAGGTGGGAGCTTTGCATGCAGCCGGCCCAGTCCATCCCTGGCATCCCGCATGGTTCCCCTAAGCCCACCAGGAGCGGTTTCCTGGGCACAGAGCAAGGAGTAAACCCTGATAATGCCAGGTATGGCCCAAAAAGCCAAAAAAAAAAATAAAACACTTAGCCCCAAGTAGTATCTGCAGAACAGAGTAAGTGTGGGTTGCTGATTTTCAAAAGGCACAGTCTCTGGAATGGAGTGTATACTAGATGCCGCCCGGCATACCCACACACACACACACAACACACCTCTGCCAGTGTTCTCCATCTTACAGTGCTGCTGCTTGGCACCTAAACGGGACCCCTCTGCCATCCTTGCTCAGGGCGTGTGCTTTTATGAGATTAAAACTAACTGTTTTTGTGGGTGGGGTCACGCCTAGGGTGAGGCCTCACACCTGGCAATGCCAGCGATCTGTATGTGCTGCCGGGACCAAACCTGGGTCCCAGATCTGCAAGGCCGCCCTTCAAGTCTGTGTCTCGAAACCTCTCAGTCTCTTGCTGTTCCCCTGTAAGACTCTGCTCTCAACACCTTTCAGGCTCTTGCTGTTCCCTGTAAGACTCTGCTCTCAACGCCTTTCAGGCTCTTGCTGTTCCCCTGTAAGACTCTGCTCTCAACACCTTTCAGGTTCTTGCTGTTCCCCTGTAAGACTCTGATCTCAACGCCTTTCAGGCTCTTGCTGTTCCCCTGTAAGACTGCTCTCAACACATTTCAGGTTCTTGCTGTTCCCTGTAAGACTCTGATCTCAACACCTTTCAGGCTCTTGCTGTTCCCCTGTAAGACTGCTCTCAACACATTTCAGGTTCTTGCTGTTCCCCTGTAAGACTCTGCTCTCAACGCCTTTCAGGCTCTTGCTGTTCCCTGTAAGACTCTGCTCTCAACACCTTTCAGGCTCTTGCTGTTCCCCTGTAAGACTCTGCTCTCAACACCTTTCAGGCTCATGCTGTTCCCCTGTACGACTCTGATCTCATCACCTATCAGGCTCTTGCTGTTCCCCTGTAAGACTGCTCTCAACGCCTTTCAGGCTCTTGCTGTTCCCCTGTAAGACTCTGCTCTCAACAGCTTTCAGGCTCTTGCTGTTCCCTGTAAGACTCTGCTCTCAACACCTTTCAGGCTCTTGCTGTTCCCCTGTAAGACTCTGCTCTCAACGCCTTTCAGGCTCTTGCTGTTCCCCTGTAAGACTCTGATCTCCAACACCTTTCAGGTTCTTGCTGTTCCCCTGTAAGACTCCTGCTCTCAACACCTTTCAGGTTCTTGCTGTTCCCCTGTAAGACTCTGCTCTCAACACCTTTCAGGCTCTTGCTGTTCCCCTGTAAGACTGCTCTCAACACCTTTCAGGCTCTTCCTGTTCCCCTGTAAGACTCTGCTCTCAACACCTTTCAGGCTCTTGCTGTTCCCCTGTAAGACTGCTCTCAACGCTTTTCAGACTCTTGCTGTTCCCTGTAAGACTCTGCTCTCAACGCCTTTCAGGCTCTTGCTGTTCCCTGTAAGACTCTGCTCTCAACACCTTTCAGGCTCTTGCTGTTCCCCTGTAAGACTCTGCTCTCAACACCTTTCAGGCTCTTGCTGTTCCCCTGTAAGACTCTGCTCTCAACACCTTTCAGGCTCTTGCTGTTCCCCTGTAAGACTCTGCTCTCAACACCTTTCAGCCTCTTGCTGTTCCCCTGTAAGACTCTGCTCTCAACACCTTTCAGGCTCTTGCTGTTCCCCTGTAAGACTCTGATCTCAACACCTTTCAGGCTCTTGCTGTTCCCCTGTAAGACTCTGCTCTCAACACCTTTCAGGCTCTTGCTGTTCCCCTGTAAGACTCTGCTCTCAACACCTTTCAGGCTCTTGCTGTTCCCCTGTAAGACTGCTCTCAACACCTTTCAGGCTCTTCCTGTTCCCCTGTAAGACTCTGCTCTCAACACCTTTCAGGCTCTTGCTGTTCCCCCTGTAAGACTCTGCTCTCAACACCTTTCAGGCTCTTGCTGTTCCC
The DNA here is from genome assembly GCA_021461705.1 of Cryptotis parvus. NCBI lineage: Eukaryota > Metazoa > Chordata > Mammalia > Eulipotyphla > Soricidae > Cryptotis > Cryptotis parvus. The sequence goes on from JAJIBD010009314.1 coordinate 48,924, forward strand.
CTGTAAGACTGCTCTCAACACCTTTCAGGCTCTTGCTGTTCCCCTGTAAGACTGCTCTCAACGCTTTTCAGACTCTTGCTGTTCCCCTGTAAGACTCTGCTCTCAACGCCTTTCAGGCTCTTGCTGTTCCCTGTAAGACTCTGCTCTCAACACCTTTCAGGCTCTTGCTGTTCCCTGTAAGACTCTGCTCTCAACACCTTTCAGGCTCTTGCTGTTCCCCTGTAAGACTCTGCTCTCAACACCTTTCAGGCTCTTGCTGTTCCCCTGTAAGACTCTGCTCTCAACACCTTTCAGCCTCTTGCTGTTCCCCTGTAAGACTCTGCTCTCAACACCTTTCAGGCTCTTGCTGTTCCCCTGTAAGACTCTGCTCTCAACACCTTTCAGGCTCTTGCTGTTCACTTGGAAACCTACTGTAAAGTGTTTTCAGAGTAAACTTAGGTTCTGATAAGGCAGCTCGTCAGAGTGAAGCAAACCTCCCTTCAGCAGAGATGGCAGGCCATGGGCGAGCGGCCCCGGACACTGCGGGGCCTCCCCTTCATTCCTAGGCTGTGCTTTTGGGGGTGCTCACCCAGTCTGGACAGTTCACAGGGTTCCGGTCACTCCAGGGCGGAACCTGGGCAGCCTTACCTGCAGGTTCCGACTCCTGTGGGCAGAAGCCCCTTCTCTGAGCGAAACCCAACTGCCAGGTTGCTGCACACCCAGGTTCTTTTTGGTGTTCGGCTTCGTTTGTTGTTTTGCTTTTTCGGTCACAGCCAGCAATGCTCAGGGGGTTACTCCTGGCTCTGCACTCAGGCATTACTCCTGGTGGTGCTCGGGAGACCACATGGGATGCCGGGATCAAACCTGGGCTAGCTGTGTGCAAGGCAAATGCTCTGCCCACTGTGCTGTCACTCCGGCCCCCTGGGCACAGTTTTTTGTTTGGTTGTTTGCTTTTGGGGCCACACCTGGCGATGCTCAGGCTATTTCTGTCTCTGCACTCAGGACCATATGGGATGCCAGGGATCAAACCCGGTTCAGCTGCGTGCAAGGCAAACGCCCTGCCCGCTGGACTGCCGCCCGAGTCCAGGTTTCTGTTGCTTGGGTCAGTTTTTCTGTTTGCTCACCGTCCCCAGCTGTGTCTGGTGGAACGCAGCACAGGCGTGGGCTGGCACCCGCACTGTGGCCCGCGCCCTAGGATCTGGAAAGAGCAGGTTTCCCCAAGCGCCCCCCCGGGCAAGCGCCAGGGCTGACGCTGGCCTCCCGTCAGGTGGGCGACATCCTGGGAGAAGGCAGCGGCAGGCGACAGCGAGAAGAGGAGGCCAGAGGAGGAGCTTGAGAGGAGCGCCGAGCACAGGCCCCGGTCGCAGGGGCCCCCAGGGGACACCCCATGCCGTGCGCCCGGCCTGCGACAAGAGCGTGGCAGATGGGCCACGGGCCCAGGTGAGGGCAGGGGCCCGGGTGGGGGGGGCAGGTGATGCCTCCTGGCAGCCGCGGGATGTGCCCAGCACCCTGCGGCTCTAGCCGCCCGGCCATGGGAAGGCGGGAGCACCGGGTGGAGTGGGACCTGCGGGGTGCTCCGGCCCGGCCCCACCCCACCATGGCACTTCTATACCCACAGCCCACAGGCACCGTCAGCCTGCTGTCCCCTTTCTAGAATAGTCCAGGGAGCGCCCCTTAGGAGACCCCGCAGGTGGTGGCCCACGGGACTGCGGCGTGTTGTGCGCGGGGCTCGGCTCAGCCTCCTGACAGCTGCCGCGTGGCGCCTTCCCCCGCAGAGGCCACAAGGAAGCTGCTAGAGGCGGAGGCGGCCAGCGCTGTCCCAGCGGGGAGTCGAGCTGCGGAGGACCGAAGAGGGCAGCAGCTCGGGGAGGCAGAGCGAGATGGCGGCCGCTCTGGAGGCCGAGCTCAGCGATCTCATGTGGGCGCGGGACGGGCGCCGCCGACCCGGCTTTACGGACGTGGTGCTCTGCGGCCGAGCCTCTGACCAGCAAGCAAAGTTCTGGGCGCAGCTCCCAGGACGGGGAGGGCAGTGGGGCGCCCAGTGCAGGAGGACCCGAGGGCCGCCCGGCGGGGCACTGGACCCTGCTCCCTCGGGAGTCGCTGAAGGGCCACCCCTGGGGGCTTCACCGTCCTTGGGGCCCCTTGTAAAGTTTTGTAAATCTATTTCATAGCCGACCTGCCAAACAGATTTTTCTTCATTTAATAAAAAGTCCTTTTTTGTAAGCCGCTTGGCTTGCCTCGGTCACCTCCCTGGAAAGGCCACGGGCACTGCTCTGGATCTGCAGGGGCCCCACCTGGCCCCCGCCCGTTCCCGGGGATTCCGGAGAAAGTGGCGCTGCAGAGTGTAGTTGACCATTTGCTGTGAGCTGCGGGACGGTCACACCCAGCCAGGGGCTGCCCTGGTCCTGCTCTGAGCCTGCTGGGCTCCTGCAGGTGGGTTCTGGGGGTGCAGGATGTGCAGGACATCCTGTGCAGGGTGTCCCCCGCCCTGCCTGGTGGAGCTAAGAACCAGGTTCTGTGCTGAGGCCGACCCCAACCACCACCACCACCAGGGGCCCTGACTCCACCCGGTGGGGTAGAGGCCACCCTGGAGCTTGGCTCGTGAGGAGCCTTCAAGGGGACCGCAGCCGGGTTGGGGCCACCTTGCCCCATGGTCCAGCCTTGATCACTTTACGGACTTTGAATCCCGTTATTCATCAATTTGCTCAAGCGGGCGCCAGTAACATTTCCATTGGACCCTATCACGTGCCAATGTAGCCCAATGGCATCTGGTTGATTCAGGAATATGAAGAGCCTCAAACCGTTCATTCAGGGTCTTGACAAGGAAGTCTGACCATCTTGTAGGTGGGCGGCCACGTGATCTTTTGACATCCCGTGGGATCCAGTCTGTAATGGCTCTAGTCCAGCGGTTGTCTCCAAATCACATTACATGTCCAGCCTATCTGATTTTCGATGCCTTGGCAAAGGAGACAGCATCCCTGATTCTGGAATAGCGACGGAGGTCAGAATTCCGGATTCCTTCTCTCACTTGAGTGAGACGTGATATTCCAAGCATAGCTCTTTCGATTCCTCTCTGGGAGACCCGAATAGCATTCTCATCCTGCTTTCGTGGGGCCCAGGTCTCTGAGGCATATGTTAATGCAGGGAGAACGGTGGAGTCGAAGAGACGTGCCCCGAGTCGGAGGTTCTTTTTGTCCTTTTAGCTATTTCTTCGATGCCTTTGAAGGCATTCCATGCTGCTCTCTTCCTCCTGCGCAGCTCAGGTTTTAGGTCGTTCATCATGTTGACTTCTCGACCTAGGTACACATAACTGCTGCATTCAGAGATGTTTGTTCCATTGAGAGTGAATGGGGCCTCAGGAACTAGTTCATTCTTCATGAACATTGTTTTCTTTAGATTCAGCTGTAGACCTATCTTTCCACATTCTTGGTCGAAGTCAGCCAGCATTAGTGCCGCTTGGCTAATGTTTGGTGTTATTAGAACAATGTCATCAGCGGAGCGGAGCTGGTGTAGTTGCCGACCATCTATCTTCACTCCCATTCCTTCCCATTCTAATTGTTGCATGATGTTCTCGAGGGTGGCCCTGAAGAGTTTTGGTGAGATGGTATCACCCTGTCGAACCCCTCTTTTGACATCAATGATCACTTCTTTGTAGAATGGTGAGATCCTGGTGGTGAATCCGTAATACAGCTCACAAAGGATCTTGATGTATTGGGTTTGAACACCCTGTTTGGCTAGGGCTTCGATGACTGCTTCAGTCTCCACAGAATCAAAGGCTTTCTGTAAATCAATGAACGTGAGACAGAGCGGCATCTTGTACTCCCTACAAACCTCGATGAGCTTGGTTACTGTGTGGCTATGGTCGATTGTGCTGAATCCTTTCCGGAAGCCTGCTTGCTCGCATGGCTGTCCTTCATCTAGTGTTCTGCTAATCCTGTTCAGGATGACTCGTGTAAACAGCTTGTAGATGACGGACAACAGGCAGGTGGTCCAGCCTTAGCAAGAGCAAAGCGGCACCCAGTGATAGCTAGTGGGCTTGGAGCCCTCCCCCGGAAGGGGAAGCGTCGTCTCCCCCTAAGGCCACCGGCTTCACTCCGACCCAAGTCTGCTCGGGCCTGGGAAGGGGCACTGGGGGGCAGCACATGCTGGGCCAAGCCACGGGCCCAGGGCAGTAAGGGGACATGCTGGTGGAGAGCGTGCTCACAGCGTCCCGGGTGACCACAGCCCTGGAGCACGTCTGACCCAGAGGCGTGAGGGGGTCACAGGCACAAGCTTTGCAAGAGGACACGCCCAGTCCGGCATCAGGGTCCGTGTGTGGCGCCTCCTGGGCTCCTGAGCACGACTTGGGAGTCCCCCCATACGAATTCTGCAGCTGGGCCAGATTGAGGGTTTCCCTCCCCAGCCCCAGGGCAACCCCAGGGACGAGGGGTAAGGGGTGCTGGGCCATCTCCTGGCACGTGGGCTGGGACATCACACTGGTGGAGTGAGGGCAGAGTGACTGCAGGGACCGCGGGCTCAGCGGAGGGGAGGCATGCGTGGGAACACGCCTCTCCCCCGCGTGTGGGTCCCACCGGCCTGGCCCTGCTGAGAGTTTCCTGCCAAGTCTCCCACACCGGGCACGGGCCCCAGCGGGAGGAGGAGGCGAGGAAGCAGCACTTGTCTCTAATTGCCGGGAGAGTCTGGGCACCTTCCATCAGGCGACCTGTCTGCTAGGGCAGTGGGGATCCTGCTAGCTGCCTCTGGAGACGCGGACGGAATTTTCCAGTTCTTCCAGGGCAGATGTGGGAAAGTAAGTGGCAGCTACTCCCAGTCCTGAGAGCCCCAGAACACGCCCCCCCACAAACCACGCTGCCAGAACAGAACATGACTCTACAGGACATGCTACCTACAGGAACACGCCCCCACAGGACATGCTCCGACCACATCCCACAGGCCACGCTACCAGAAAACGCCCTCACAGACTACGCTCCTGGAACAATACAGGCCCCCACAAAACACACTACCAGGACAGAACACGCCCCATAGGCCATGCCCCCAGAACAGAACACGCCGTGACAGGACACTACCAGAAAACGCCCCCACAGGACTATACCAGAACACGCCCCCACAGGACACTACCAGAACACGCCCCCACAGGACTCTACCAGAACACGCCCCACAGGACACTACCAGAAAACGCCCCCACAGGACTATACCAGAACACGCCCCCACAGGACACTACCAGAACACACCCCCACAGGACACTACCAGAACACGCCCCCCCTACAGGACACTACCAGAACACGCCCCCACAGGACACTACCAGAACACGCCCCACAGGACACTACCAGAACACGCCCCCACAGGACTCCTACCAGAACACGCCCCCACAGGACTCTACCAGAACCGCCCCCACAGGACACTACCAGAACACCCCACAGGACACTACCAGAACACGCCCCTCAAAGGACACTACCAGAACACGCCCTCACAGGACACTACCAGAACACGCCCCACAGGACACTACCAGAACACGCCCCACAGGACACTACCAGAACACCCCCCCCCCCACAGGACTCTACCAGAACATGCCCCCACAGGACACTACCAGAACACGCCCTCACAGGACACTACCAGAACACGCCCCACAGGACTCTACCAGAACACCCCCCCACAGGACACTACCAGAACACGCCCTCACAGGACTCTACCAGAACACGCCCCCACAGGACTCCTACCAGAACACGCCCCACAGGACTCTACCAGAACACGCCCCACAGGACACTACCAGAACATGCCCCCACAGGACACTACCAGAACACGCCCTCACAGGACTCTAAGAGAACACGCCCTCACAGGACACTACCAGAACACGCCCTCACAGGACTCTCTACCAGAACACGCCCCACAGGACTCTACCAGAACACACCCCCACAGGACACTACCAGAACACGCCCCACAGGACTCTACCAGAACACGCCCTCACAGGACACTACCAGAACAGGCCCCACAGGACACTACCAGAACACGCCCCACAGGACACTACCAGAACAGGCCCCCACAGGACTCTACCAGAACACGCCCCACAGGACTCTACCAGAACACGCCCCCACAGGACTCTACCAGAACACGCCCCCACAGGACTCTACCAGAACACGCCCCCACAGGACACACTCCCAGAGAAAAAACATACCCTCACAGGACACGTTACCAGAACAGAACACACCCCACGGCCACTCTGCCAGAGCAGAACATGCCCCACAGGCCACGCTACCTAGGGAACATCCCCACAAGCTGTGGTCCCCAGAACATGCTCTCTCGTTGGCAGCTGCCCTGTGCTCTCCGACCTCTAGGCCCTCTGAACGCTGTTCCTACTGGGGGAGCAGTGCTGTGCTCCGGCTGCTGCGCCCCATGGAGCATGGACCAGGATGCAATAGGATGAGTGTCCCAGCCCTGGAGCTAATGGCCATGGCATCAGAATCTGGAAGGTCACTCGGCGTAACTCGGTTCCAAGGCTCCATGTGCCTCCTAAGTGTCCCCCTAGTATCCGCTGCCCCGTGTGCCAAACCAACATTCCCACAACCATCTCGGCATGACCATTGGCCATTAGTCTTAGCGCAGAGCTGACTGACCGAGCGCTGCAGACCGGTTTCGAGGAGTGGCACTGCTGGGGGCGAATATCACTCCTCCCCCTCAGGAAGCAGGAAAAGCAGGAAGCGTGTTATCCGCCAAGCCTGCTACTGTTGAAGCTAGGTCAGCCGAGGAGAAGCCTGGGCTCAGCTCCCGCCAGTCAGCCCCACAGTAGGTAGCACCTCGCCCAGCAGGAAGCTCCGGCCAAGCTGTCCCTGCTCGGGTCCCTGCGGCCGTCCCTTGCAGGTATCAGAAGGAAGGTGGTCTTGAGAGACCTGCTTCAGGGGGTCTCAGGTATCAGAAGGAAGGTGGTCTTGAAAGACCTGCTTCAGGAGGTCTCAGGTATCAGAAGGAAGGTGGTCTTGAGAGACACCTGCTTCAGGGGGTCTCAGGTATCAGAAGGAAGGTGGTCTTGAGACCTGCCTTCAGGGGGTCTCAGGTATCAGAAGGAAGGTGGTCTTGAGAGACCTGCTTCAGGGGTCTCAGGTATCAGAAGGAAGGGGGTCTGAGAGACCTGCTTCCAGGTGTCTCAGGTATCAGAAGGAAGGTGGTCTTGAGACCTGCTTCAGGGGGTCTCAGGTATCAGAAGGAAGGTGGTCTGAGAGACCTGCTTCAGGAGGTCTCAGGTATCAGAAGGAAGGTGGTCTTGAGACCTGCTTCAGGGGGTCTCAGGTATCAGAAGGAAGGTGGTCTTGAGACCTGCTTCAGGGTCTCAGGTATCAGAAGGAAGGTGGTCTTGAGACCTGCTTCAGTGGGGTCTCAGGTATCAGAAGGAAGGTGGTCTTGAGAGACCTGCTTCCAGGAGGTCTCAGGTATCAGAAGGAAGGTGGTCTTGAGACCTGCTTCAGGGAGTCTCAGGTATCAGAAGGAAGGTGGTCTTGAGAGACCTGCTTCAGGAGGTCTCAGGTATCAGAAGGAAGGTGGTCTTGAGACCTGCTTCAGGGAGTCTCAGGTATCAGAAGGAAGGTGGTCTTGAGAGACCTGCTTCCAGGAGGTCTCAGGTATCAGAAGGAAGGTGGTCTTGAGACCTGCTTCAGGGGGTCTCAGGTATCAGAAGGAAGGTGGTCTTGAGACCTAGCTTCAGGGGGTCTCAGGTATCAGAAGGAAGGTGGTCTTGAGACCTGCTTCAGGGGTCCCAGGTATCAGAAGGAAGGTGGTCTTGAGAGACCTGCTTCAGGAGGTCCTCAGGTATCAGAAGGAAGGTGGTCTTGAGAGAC